>JAODUI010000030.1:4990336-5008095 GCA_027563995.1 Papilio gigon | reverse complement strand
CGGGGATCGAACCTGGACAATGTCGAGTACGGTCCGGTCCGGTCAAGCGCTTAACAACTGCGCCACCGACGCTCTATTATATTATAATACATAAGTGCCTAATAGCCTAATAGTGAAGGGTACGGATTTTTAATCACCTAGTCGAGAATTCCAATCCCGCATTATTGTGGTCCATTTCCTAGCACAAGCCTAGAGTTTAGTTGGAGTGGACAAAGAAATGTTCGTAAGTTAACAAAATTCTGCTGGTATAAAAAAAAATATGATTAAAAAGTATTCTATAATTGCGTATGTCTGGGCGTCGATGATTTGACCACTTCTCTTATAGAAATTACATTTGCCTTAATTTTAATTTGTTAAAGTGACAATATACTTTCATTATCTTCTCGGAATACGGTACTCAGAGTTGCTATGTAATCTCCCTTAGCGTACATTAAATATGAGAAATACATTACCTTATATAATGACTGATTAACAAATCAGACTGTACTGAGTGGTTTTTTAAATAACATATAAATGTAATTTTTGGTACGATATAAAAATGGATGTTTTATTTTTCAGTCGTACTTTCCTGACATGCATGCTGTTCTTGGCGCGCGGCATCATCGCCGGTCTCTTCCAGGCCGCGTACGTCTACACGCCGGAGGTATGTTAATTCCATATTTTCTTTTCACCTCAAGACACAACAGACAGTAACTAAAAATTAATGAAAAAAATCCTTATTGTACACTAAAATGTCCAATTCATTGTTGTCTTGGTTCCTTAACTGGGATCTTGCATTTAAGGAGCCAAGGATATCCCTTATTATAGGTAAACAATGAAGTAAATTAATTACTTATTAACAAGTTGTATAAAATTGTAAATATATAACAGTGTATAAATCGAAGGCGTCAAATTATTTGTATAAGCGTGTAATTGGCATATATATATGTAACGTTACTGATTTTTCTAACAGCTTTTTTTATGTGTATGCTGTTTTAATAAATAAATAAATAAATAAGTAAATAAATAAACTTCATCTAGAATTGAAAAATTAGCTTTTTGTAACCAAATTCAATAGAAATGAGAAATTATAACAATGCAATCTTTTTAAAGCTAAATGGATATTATTGACTTTTTCTTAAGTGTCTTGTCAATGCTACTTGACAGCTTGTATGATTTGTATAAAAACTGACAATTACCAGCAGTGTAAATCAAGGTTGTTTGCTGGTCTGCTGATAACCCCAGTTCTGTGATAATTGACCATTCAAGAATGATGTGTGCCGTGCAGGTGTACCCCACAGCGCTGCGGGCGACCGCGGTGGGCGCGTGCAGCGGCGTGGCGCGGCTCGGAGCTATGATCACGCCTTACGTTGCCCAAGTTCGTTTTAATATTCAATATTTAAAGCAAATACTTTTAGATTTATATAAGAACGCAATAATAGTAGTACCGTAATATTAATAACTTTCTTCGGACGTTTTCTTCGTATTGAAATATCCCTTTGTTTTTGTCCGGAGGATAATGATTTTCTCTGCCATATTTCGTTCATTGTGGTTATCGTGTAACCTGAAAATTGAGATAACTTTTTTAAATTTGTTATTATAGTATATACAATTGTTATTATTAATCCAATATATTAGTTTTTTTAATTACCATTCTTATAATAATTCTTAAAATGTGTTCCAGGTTCTATTGAAGAATTCAATCGTGATAGCGACAGCGGTGTACTCCCTGGCAGCGCTGGTGGCGGCGCTCGCCTGCCTCGCGCTGCCCATCGAGACCAAAGGCCGGGAGATGAGGGACACTGTCACCAATACTACCTAACCGTTAACTACGTATAGTGCGGCAACCTTATATCCACCCGGTAAAGAAGGCTTCGCAGTTAGTTCTATCAGAAAAAAAACACCTACGAAATCATGGCATGAAATAAAAAAAATATTTTGTTTTTTTTTGCCATCGCCAGGGGCCGCTTGTGAGGTATCATTAGTTTGAACTCGCCCTGCAAGGTCATGTAACTTTGTTTTAAATTCTAAGCATTATCAAAAGTCTTTACTTAACCTAAGTACTAACTTAGGCGTAAATTATACAAAGTGTTGACATTAATTTACTAAATATCCAATAACAACTATGTTGAAATTTCAAAATTAATCTGGCCAATAAAGTATATGTAAAAATTATATGCTTCTAAAATATTTTAATAACATAGTTAAAAATGTTTAAATGTATATTAATACTATTGTATTATTGATAAAAAAACAATCTCGTACTCACAACGAATTATTTTAAGTATTATTCAAGACTGTTGTAATCTTCCGTCCTATACCTCAATACTCATTAATTTACATACAAGGTAAAAACTGTTTTATATTAATAAATTACTATTCTCTCACAATAACATGATATCTTGTACTAGTCGAGTCAAATTTGTGTTCAACAATTTCACTCGTATCTTTGTATGTTAACGAATAATTCCATCGCTTTCCACTCAGGTCTTATGTTATGGTGAACGCATTGTACTGTCATTTTGATACCATTAAAAATTACCAATGTCAAAGATTTTTTTAAACTTACTACGATAATTTTTTTTTTCTATATTAGTTGTAAATTTTTATACGATTTTTTAATGATTAATGTACAATCGGGACTCTTTGCGGTGTTTCTTGACAGATAAATGTTTGAATGATTCGTATGTACTACTGTAAGGTAGCAATAACTAATAGGAAGCCGGTTTTAATTGTGTCTGTACGGAACAAAATAGTTACTTACGCAACTGGTGTTACCTTATTGGTTATTAGTATGAAGGGGCGGAGTTGGTGTCGTAAGGAACAAGGCTATTTTTCTATAAGTGAAACATAGCTAAGGATGCTAACTGTACTTAATTTTGAATGTTTATCAGTATGTCATAATAATGTTATATAATTTCGAACAAAATTTCAACTTAAGATTGATTTTTTTAATCTTGTCGTTAAGAATAATTAATTGACGGGATTATGATTTTACAGTTAAGAGATATTTTTTAATACTTTACGTATGTAATTTTAAATTTATTTTTTTTAGAAGGATTTTAGCTGCGAATAAAGTAAATATACTTATAAAACGTCTTAACTCGAGTGTAAATCGGTGTTAGTACCGACCAGTGAGAGACGGGCCGCGAACGCGCTATAGTACCGATCCCACTCGCCCTGAAGATAAGCCCCCGATGGGCTCGAAACTAGTCGGTACTGAACCGATGTACACGTGAGTTAAGCCGTGTTATAAGTAGTATAGTGAAATGTCTCACGAAAGTTTTAATAGTTTAATTAAATGTTAACGAATAAAAGAACTTATTACAGCGATACTTTTGTCATATGTGATTATACCATTTTTCTTTATATAGGTAATTACTTAGAACTTTCGTGTAGACGATTGACTGATATCAATACTGATTTGTTTATAGATAAGATATTGTTTTGCAAAAAAAAAATATTTTTGTAGTACGTAATCTTTTAATCAACAGTATTAATAGTCTAATTCCTTAGATATTTAATCTATAAATATCCTTTCCGAAGTATAAATTTGATTTTTGTGTCATTTTTAATACAAAATAATATTACTAAAGTCGAAACTCTTGATTAGTCGACAAACTTATGCGTTTTTTTTTAAATTATGATATTAGTAGATTTTTGTAAATTTACTAATATTTCTTGTAACCGTTCCTGGTAAGCTTGAAAAAACTTGTGTTGTCGACAGTAGTCGAATGGTGGGATTCGAACCCACGCTAGATCGGTGGTTCGTACCCTTAACCATTGGGCTATTGACACTTCTAAAACGTTCCATCTAAATGTAAATCTATACCTAATATTTTCAGGTTGTGATAACACAGTATTTATGACTTTTTGTATTTCAGATAAGACTATGTTCACTGTGAAACTGACACAATCACGGAAGCCCTTGTCTATCTATAATTGCTTTTCAAAGTTATTCATAAATTTATTTTAGATAAGAATCTTTGTATTGTTTAATGGCACTTATTTTTATTTCCACACCATCTTGACGGCTGACATTCCACAACAGTTCGGTTTTTTCGCAACTTCTTTCCGTGTGCTGCCGCGTATTGGTATGATCTGTCCTCGGTGTTATTTCCAAACCAATACGACTTGGAGTCCTTCAAGAAGCGAGCGTATCTGTCTCTCAAAGGCCGGCAACGCATCTGTAGTTCTTCTCGTATTGCAGGTGTTCATGGGCTACGCTGACCGCTCTTGTGATCTCGCCTCTCGTTTGCTCCCTTCACGTAGAAAAAAATATTTTTTTGAAGTATCCTATGCATACTTACTTAAAAATTGAACCTGAGACCGTTAGCCATTCTATTTTAGATGTCACCAATTAGCCGTACTATATCCATAAACTTCGCTGTACCAATTTTCTTTGTAAGAATTTTACAAAAATACTTATTTATGTACTTAACAATATAACTGTCATATTTTTATTTTTAAAAAATAATAATAAATGTGATTCAACTATTTCTATTATTTTACATTTAAGAAAATTTTGCATTTTACAAATTATTTAAGTATTGGCATTGTGTACTTGACGTATTTTTTTTATGTTATATTCAATTTTAATTAACATTATCCACTGTGATTATTTTATAAACACCAAATGGAATAATTTATTAAATTATAGATTTATTTTGTTACGTTTTTAACACTAATTTATGTAATAAATGCACTGCTTAAAAATATTGTTTTTTTCTTTTTATAATCCTTATATTATTCACTAATACTCTGGTCATGAAGCTTGGAGAAGTTAATACAAAAATTGAGTGAAAAATTACTTATACTTCGGCTGAGCTAATTCTTCAAACCGATAAGATATCTGCGGTTACTCTGATGTTAAGATGTCCATGGGCGTCGGTAACTTTAATAAGCTCCTACTTTGTCCCCTATTCATGTAAAAAAAAGCCGGAGATTTTCACTAGATTTCTACTAATATTAACAATCATCAAAGTTACCATCAATTCCCACATTCGAACGTCTAAATTCAACTCTCTCTGAAAAAGAATGTTCTAGTACAAGTTTTGAGAGTAGAACCTAGTTGCGATTATTAGGAATAATTGAAAGGAGTAAGAGATGAGTACCATGGCCTAGCCCCCCCCCTAATAATAGGGTAGGCTACGAGCCCCTCAGTAGGGACGTATAGTGAGCTGATAATGAATGGAAATGAGTGGGGAGTAGGAATTTTAGCAGAAATATCTGTACTATTCGAAAAGAATGTTTTGTTTCAATATAAAATTAAAAAATCAAAAAATTGTTAAGAACTTTAATGATTAAATTACAGTAACATTGTGTCTCTAATTAAGGATATTGTTTAACTAATTTTTACAGTTTAATAAATCAATTTTTCAATGGACATTATTTTTAACAATCAAGTGACGTGTCGTAGATGTCTAGTTCATAAGAACACGCAGTATTCCGCAGTTCGTCCACACAGCTTATTGTAACAGAAATACCAATGAAGTTTAATCACAGAATAAAATCACAAAGAACATAATATTATTAATATAACTTATATTAAATTGAAATTATTTGAATATAAATCAGTCAAATGGTGGCATAAAATTCTGACTCAATGACATTGAGAAATTATTTATCCACAACACGAAAACATAAATTATAATTTTAAGACGTAAACTTACAATAAATAGCAATACTGGCTTATATTTATCTTGACCTTTCATATATCCATATCTAGTCATAGCCTTTAACATTCTAATTTAATGACCTTTAAGAATTTTTGTGGCAAAGAAGAACTTCTTTAGTGCCATCTGATATCCAATTTTATAACTCAATTACTATTTTGTGCTATAAGTAATCACTGGGAACCAACAACAGTTAAAATTAAAGGTCTGATTGACACCTGAACCCATTCACACCAGAAACCAGGTGTCAGACCTTGACCAAAGATTGAAGAAAGAAACAAAAATAATATTCTTCAAGGATTAAGTTTACTGTTTAAGAGTCAAAATAATAAAAAAAAAACAATTTCTACTGTATGTGCCTTTACACATCTTTCTTTAAGAAAAATTAAGCCCTGCAAATTACAAGACACTTTTTAAAATCATAAGTGGTAAAAAAAATATAAGGTACTAAGTAACCATTGAATTACATAAATCAATTCTATTATATGCAAAAACAATCATTTGTATGACTACATTTAACACAGTAACTAAATTAACTAGCTTTTAATTTTAAGTATTTCAAATGTAATGTATGCTAAAAAATAAACGCGGTTATAATTAGGAAATATAGTTTTATTTAACCATTACTCATAAAATTCTATATTTAATCAAGTGATCATTATTTAATACTTTTTAATTGTGTAATGAATGCTTTTGCTTCACCGCTGTGTGCCAATATTAAACTAAATCTATATTAAGACAAACTTTCATTCAATAGAATTTTTTTTAAAGAAAACATTGGTAGAGCACACTTAATGTACCTATAAGTAGCATAACAAAGGTATTGGATACTTAATCAAAACTAGAAAACAACAATTATTGAGATATCTATATATTATTTAAAAATTATGTATAAATTCATATAAATATAACATCATGGGATGTATTGGATGCGAAAGGCGGAAGAACAATTACTGTGGAAGGCATTGGGAAATGCCGATGTCCAGCAGTGGGCAGACAACGGCTGATGGTGATGACGGATGTATATTCTGCATCTGTGTAATACTGGTGTGTCCAATTCTCAAAGCTTTGCTACACTACTTAATATGTACAATTTTAATGTCTAAGATCCACATAATAAAATCAGAATGTCTTTAAATCTAATTAAATGAACCTACACTTAATTACCATATACTTTTACGACTAAAGGGCTTCAGTATATATTTACCTTACATTAAATTCTATCACTAAGCCCACTGTTTTATAAAAATAGGTGTTTATGAAAAAATTAGATGTGATTTTGTATTTAAAAAGGCCCATATATTTCCTTAGTATTTTTATTAGGTACCATGTATTACATAACTAATTCAATTTGAGATCACACATTTACTACTCTCATTAAAGTCAAATAACAAAAAACATCTCATTCAAATACACAATGTTATTAATGTCATGATACAATAAAGTACCAAATTCTAAGTTACATTTATAAAACGGTGGGATTTAATATAAAACTAAACATTTTAATTAACCCTTTGTAATATTAATTTGTAAGTTTTTACACTACAAACAACTTCAAAATATACACACAAATATATAATAATTATATTTATTGATAATAATTATCATGTTATAATGATAAAATGAAAGCATAGAATGTGACCAATGTTCATTAGTTAACACACTTAGAAATTTCGGTTAACAATATCTTTTGTTGCCCAATCTAAAGTCCCTCATGAAATTACAAAGCTGCCAAATTGTTAACAAATAATTGAAAATGAGTCTATAATACCTACTGTGAGTGACACACTTGTGATAAAACAACCTATTTTAACTCTATAAAAGTAATAATCACTCATTATGGACATACCTATATACTGCTTTATTTTAATCATCATCTAATTCTATGATGATAGGTTCAACATTTTCAGTGGCTGCGGTATATTCATTTTTTAACTGTGTTAATAGTGTACACTTTGGTATTTTTAATTCATCAGCTTCATCTAATAAAACTTTTAGCTTTTGCACTCTACCAATATCAGGGGCAGTTGGTAGTAATATTTTCTTTGTTTCTGACATCCATTTATCGAAACTATTAACCCTAAAGTCAAGGGTCTGTAACATAATATGTAATTCATCCATGTCATACCTATAATTAAGGGTTTTTTTATTTAGCGGACATTGGCAAGCCTCAGTGGCATGCTGTAGACAGGCCATGTGCTTACAGTCAGTGCACAATACAGAAGATAAGAAACAAGTGGTTTTACAAATCTCACAAAGCCGCTCATCATCGCCTAGCAGCTCAAATGCTGTTCTCCGGACACTTTTCAAACCTTTACTGGCTATCTGTGCTCTTAACCTACCTTCTTCTTCTGTCGCCCAAACTAACTCCTTTTGCGTCTCCAAAGCTGTTTCCAAGTCTAAACGATCACCTTCCAAGGCCATCTTACAGATAAGTTCATCATGAGAGAATACACAAAATCTTTTAAGGTTTTTGTAATGAATTATGCACTCTCTTCCTATCTTAAGCCAATCAGGAGGTGCAAAGTTTACTGCTTCTGCAAAATTGTATCCTTGGTTGAAACCGGCATGATATGCTCTGGGAAATGTAACAACAAATTCACCAGCCTGCTGATCAGTTCTATAAATAGGTACACCTGCTGCCATTAGAATGTTAGGATTCATTATGGTGACTAGCTGGTGGAGTAAATCTGGTTGTGATTTAAACAGCTCAGGTGCAGCAGCTTTCATTGCAGTCTCTAGCAGTTCAGCTCCACTTCCCGGAACACCATACCAAGTTTTTGCTTCACCCCAATGTAAATAATTGATAGAATAACTCCAATGATCTTCGTTATGCCAGCAAAATGCAGAAAAGCACATGCCAACATACATCCATGGAACTGTCATGCCAGAAATATCAGCATTAATAAATCTTAAAACTGAACCTTCCAAAACAGGAAGATTATTTAAATTCCATCCTGAATCTACATACTCTTGATCACCAGGATAAAGGTTTAGTGAAGACTTTGTTGGAAAACCTGAACCATGATCCATTGAATGCAGATCTGCACCATATTCTACCGTAACATCTTCTTCAACAGATGATATTATCCGCCAAAATTCTTTTTCAGCAACAGATGTTGGAACGAGATGGCCGGACATACCAAAGTAATCAGATTTAAATTTATCAGCCATCTCTCCAAATTGTTGCAGTGTGTATTCTCTTTCAGCTTGAGCAAATCCAAATGCCTCAGCTGGCTTATGCACCTCTTGAGCAATGCAACATGGGCAACGCCAGTCTCCATCAGGAACAGTATTTAAAGGAGGTTTTAAGCAGAAAGTATGATAAGTATCAGAACAACCATTACATATTAACAAAAGATTATCAGAGTGGTCTTTTTGGCAAATAGCACATACATAAATTGCCAATGGGTCTAAATCATATCTAGGTCTTTTTCTAGATTTTGTTATATCAAACTCCTCATCATTAAGACCAGGCATTTTAGGACCGGGTCCATAGCAAGCCAGTCTTCTGAGTTCCCTATTACATTTTGCTTCTTCAGTTTCCAAAATACTTTTACTATCAACATCAGATTTGATGTCTGAGCCAGTTTTAGTTTTTTTAATACTTGTATGGGGTACTATTTCTTCCTTAAAACTTGTGATATTTTGTATTGAAATTTCTTTAAATGAATGATTCGAAGCATCGCCGTCATCTTTTGTTTCAGATTTAGTTTCAGTCTTTTTTACAGTCTTCAATATATCGGCTTTACTTTTTTCAAAAATGTCATACGGAAGTAAAATCTTCTCATAATTAATTTTAAGAAAATTCATTGTGTTCGCATTTTGACTATACCCCATTGAGTTTGCAATCTTACGCCATTTTTTCGGAGTATTACAGTTTTCGAATCCACCTTCTTCGTCCACCCAAAACTTTAAGCAATATAGATCTAAAGTCTTATTTTCAATCATAGGGATCTTTAAAGGCGATCCCTGAAGTTCCCAGAACTTCAAAATTTTTTCGAGAAATAACAATTTCAATCGCGTAATGGCTTCCAATTCATTTACTTTTTGTATTCGTGGTACGAATTTCAATTTGTCTACATCTAGTGAAAAGGGTGGCTGCCATCGCGCTGGAGGCTTTATTTTACATATTCCAGTTATTTCAGCAACAGGGCGAATTTTAGCGATATAGCCTAACGGATCCGCAAAATCTTCAAGTGTAGGCTCAAATACGGGTGCCTCGGGTGGTGGAGTAAAAGTGAACTCTGCACTTTTTTGCATCGCATTTTTTTGAATATTCTTACTATCCATTTCTGTTATTAAGAATGAAAACTCAAAAATATATCTGGCTCACAAATTATCAACAATTATCATTTCACTATATATTAAAGAGTACGTGACTTCTCGCCATGTGTAAATGGCTCCTAAAATTCGAACTCTTAGAATTGTTCACTTTATTGTGTTGACACATATGAATTCTTTATATACATATTAACCTCACCGCTACGCCAAGACATAACTATAGTTAAATGTTTAATGATTTAGCTATAAACTTTAATCCAAATTGTTTGTGGTTCACAATCACAAAATGGTATTTTATAATAATAAACACAAACGTAGTTTCAACACACACTCGCCAATCGCCATTGCTCGGCAAGATCACAATTCACTACTGAACGGATCGTCTCCGTAATGCAAGAGAGCAACAGACACACACAACTATTACACCATATGTATTATAAATGAATTCTATTGGCTCATGGTTCCTTTATATTTTTGCTTCTGCTTGTACAGAACCCACAGAAAAAATTTTAACTGGCATGTTGGCAGCGCCAATCAATTTAAATTACTTCCTTGCCCTTCCCCGTGCCCGGCGTACGCATTTTAACGCCCAATATATAAAATTATTTTCACGTCAAATTGTCATTCCGTTTTGATTATTTTTATAACGTTTCCGTTATGGTTATGTATATGACAGGCAAAGCAAAGCATCGGCAGGCAATCTTAGCACTTTTTTGGTGCATTCACTAAATTGCCATTACGCCATCTATAAATTACATTTCAAAAATACCAAAAAGATAGACAGTATGGAGGATAGATGGTGTGTCGGATCGAAGAAAAAATTCAATGCTTAATCAGTAAAAACTTGCTAAAACATGACAAATATAACTGTGAAGGCAAAATAACATGCAACCAACACGTTTATCTTGTATATCAAACTCGGAAGTGTATTGGGTATAAGGAAAATCAAAGTGTGTTTATTAACTAAAATTTAATACTATTATCCCTTAGTACCAAAGTAAAGGGCTAGAGAAAGGTGGAAGAAATTCCTTTTGGCTTTTTAGTATATTCATTTCAGGCCTCTAGACAGTCTATTATCTAACCAAAAATAGATTTTTGCCAGACTGACACGACGGTAAACGATAATATTGTTCTCGGGTTGCATAAAGGTCCTCACGCACCCATAAGCTTCGCTTTCACCCGACACCGCCTCGCATCACTATCGGGATAGCTGCAGCGTACAGTCGCCGTCGTGGATTGAGCGGGCTAAGCATATAAATTTGTTATCAAAACTATACGTGCTTGTATGACTTGTAGTCGCGTAATCCGGGAGGCGTCCACACAAATCAAAAAGTGTCTGTACCCATTTTATGTTACCGTTAAAGGTACCATGTTACGAAGTATTTTTATAAGTCTATTCTGTTTCATTTTTAAATGCTGGTAGTCCAACGAAAATAAAGA
The DNA here is from genome assembly GCA_027563995.1 of Papilio gigon. NCBI lineage: Eukaryota > Metazoa > Arthropoda > Insecta > Lepidoptera > Papilionidae > Papilio > Papilio gigon. Next base: position 4,996,717 of record JAODUI010000030.1, on the reverse strand, counting down.
GGTTTAGCAATGGCTAAATCTCATTTTCATGAAAAACACGACTTATTATGACGTTACAATGCGCGAGGCGTTGGCGAAGCGTTCACTCGTTGACGATGAGGCGTTCACGAATTGTTACCGTGACAATCGCGCAGTGAGCCAGTGTCGGGTTGGTAAAAAGGTTACAAGTCCACGTTAACCCTAATAGCACATAAAAGGTAATATGTAGCATAATCGGCTTAACAGATTTTGAAGTACGAGTTATTCGATTTTTTCCCGGAGTACTGTCGGGCTTCTTTGTTATTTAAATTCATTACTTTTAATAATAACAATGGTTCATGTAAAAAAAAACCTCCGGGTAAAGAGAGATATAGATGTAGACATAAAAAATAAATAAATGAAACTACTTTTCCCAAATACATATAGCGGAAATTAGCGGATATGGCTTTTACTGCTCTGTATTATATGTCTAACTAAACATCATAAATTGACAGTTGTCAATTTGTCATTTACGTTCAAAATATTTTAACCTAACCAAAAAATAAGACAAGTTAATTAGAATTTCTTATAATTTTAAATTTGAATATTAGTGTAGTGCTAAGTTTCTACAATGCTTAAGGTTTTTCGCAAACCTTTCATAAAAAATATACAATTCGATCAAATACGATTAGGTCACAGACTCAGAGGTAAGGCACCAATATTTTGTAGAACAATAAAAGAACGTATAGATGAACTTAATTACAGAGATGAATTATACACAACGCGTATAGATATAGGATTTCCGCGAGTAAAGTAAGTATTCTTTTATATATTATATTTAATTATACCTATAAAAATGAAACTGTATCAACTGTGTCTATTTTCAGAAATACCGAAAATACACAAATCGAACGCTTAGAACACCTAAAAAAACTTAAAAACGACAAGGACCTCGAGCATTTAGCACGTAATCATAAATTAGAAATTAATCTAGATGAAGCCAGAAAGGAATGGTTGCAAACTCTTGGACCAAATCATAAAAAACAAATAGCTGAGCACTATGGAATTTATGAACATCTTTATGGAGAAGGCTACTTTGTACCTCATGTGAATTTGGAAATACACTATGATCTAAAGAATGGCTTAAATCTTCCAGTTTATACTGGTAATGTCATAAAACCTGTTGAGGCGTTTGAACAACCATCTGTTACCTTTCAATCAGAGGAAAATTCACTATGGACCCTTGTTCTGACAAGTCTCGATGGACACTTAACAGAGAATGAAAAAGAGTATGTACATTGGCTAGTTGCAAATATTCCTAGTAATAATATAGGTAGTGGTGATACTATTGTTGAATACCTTCAACCATTCCCCCTGAAAGGAACGGGCTATCATAGATATGTGTTTATTTTGTATAAACAAACTGAAAAGATTTCATATGATCTTAAAAATGGTATGTAATAATACAGTTAACTTAAATCTTTGAACTTGAGACAATTATTAATTTCAAAAATAAATTCATGTATTAATACAGTGAGTGCTTTTTATAGGAGCAAAGAAATTTTTCCTCACTCTTCTATTTTTATGTGCAAGTAATTTTACCTTATATCCTTCCATTATAACCTTAAAATAAAATTATTTTAAACACATTTTCTTTTGATGATCAAGTATGATATAATTTACAGTTACATCATCATCACTACTTGAAGAGCGAACATTTGTGACAAGAGATTGGTACCAAAAATATCAAGACAATATTACACCTTCAGGCTTAGCATTTTTCCAGTCAGACTGGGACCACACCGTCAAAGACTTCTTCCATAATATTCTGAATAGAAAGGAACCAGGTATTTCTTATTAAAACATTTTTTTATTTTTTAATGAATAAATAATTAAAAGAAGAAAACCTTTTTGTTATCAAGTTTGTCTTGTTTCTACAAATCTTTTACAATTTTCACAATTGCACCAGGATATCTTCATACATGGCATTTTCTAACATTTTTTTAATATTAATTTCAACAACACTAGATCCAGAAATTACCAGTTTTCCTTTAGTTTTACATAAAATGTATATTTATTTCAGTTTACGAGTATGATTTTCCACAACCTTACATAAGACCACAAGAATGGTTCCCTCTGCGAAGACCTTTCAACCTTTACATGGACAAATACAGAGATCCTAAACAAGTAAATAAAGAATATCTACTTCGGAAACTTAAAAAGGAAGATCCATTCAAGGCACCACCACCTCCATTGAAATTCCCAAATGCTCACTCATTGCCACACAGCATGCCATCTTGGTTGAAGTTGCACGAGAAGAAAATAAGATTGGGTTGGGGCAGAATAAATGATGTTTAATTTATTTCCATGAATAAAAAGTAGGTTTTAAAATCAAATGGTTTTTTTTTACACCGTGATGTCACAGTGTATTTTAACGAAAATTACATGGAAAAAAATGTTTCTGAAACGCTAAGATGGTTTAATCGTTAAATAGTTTTATTTTTATAAAGGCGTAAACGTCTATATGGCCAATTTAAAATCGCATTGATATAGGTCTAGTCTATGGTGGTACTTAAATCTTGGTCTATAGACCGACTAAGATTATAAAATTAAAAGGCATTTAGGACATTTTAAATAATTTTATTAACTGTTAAAAATAAAATTTATAAGTATGATCGGCCAGTACATAAATGTACCATTTTTATAAACAAACACTGTTAATGACTAAAATTTAAATGAAAGTTCAAAAAAGTAAAGTTAGTGTTAATGAATGCTTAAATTAAGTGACATAAGAAATTACGCCTTTTTTGCGAAAAAAAATGGTACACCAATTAATTATAAAGTGAAAAATAGAAATAAATAAATTAGAAATAAACATATATTGCTTTTAATTCATACAAACAGGCATTTACGAAATCATCAACCTCGATGACCTTTTGCATATCCTAGCATCAAATGTGACCGAGTCAATGAACAAAGATTCATAAGTTACTGGTTCAACTCATAATTTAAAAAATTAAAATATGTACAATGTGATGTATTAATTATTATATATTGACTTTTATTGTATTTAACATAAAATATGTATCCGAGGGTTACCACTTGTACAGAAACATGTTTCTCAGTTGCTTTTTGTCCTAATTTTTCAACAGTGTGAATAGTAAATGCCTGTCCACGTATTAAAACATTTAAACAGCTTAATTTTTGTTTACCAGTAGTTTTTGGACGTAAATGATATTCTTATTCACAACACCAATTATATTTAAATCGCAAACAAAAAAAATTAGGAACTGATTGATTTATGTGCAATTTAATTTATTATATATATTTTATTGTTTATAATGACACGAGCACATTTTAGGCACCATTCCCTCCACCATTCCATATAAATGCATATTAAGAACACACCTCAATTTACATGTTATATAATTTTGAATAAACGGTAATAGTGAATAGCTAATCTAAAAGAAATAATGACTATGATTATTTGATGTCAATTTTACGTTCATCTCCGAGCAGTCAATTCAGTCAAGACCAACATCATCGTCGGTGGGCCCCTGGCCAAACCCTGAAAGACAATCACAATTATGGTATTGAAATTCACATTTAAAACAAACTATTCAGAATTAGCCATTTTAAACTAATCAGAAAACGAAAATTATAAATTAACTATTTACATATTTCTAGGTATCGGCCATTTTTCAAAATTGGACGAAAAATAAAAAGAATTTCTAGTTATTTTTTTTAATACAAACGATCGATATACGAACCTGCACCTCCAAATGGCATCGGACCTTTGCCAAGTTTTGTCTGCAGTTTTTGAATGGTCGCAGAAATCTTTGGGTTACTCTGGTATTTCATAAAGTTGGCTGGGTTTGTGGACAAGTCTTGGAATGCTTGCATCACTTCAGGATCCTGAAGAATATTATTTTTGGACATTAAACATACCATTAGAACTAATATTTTATATTAAATACCGCAGATAGAACATAAGTTCTAGTTCTGATGACCTGACAGGGGACAATTGAATGACATATGAATGAACCCATATACATGAGAATCCATTGCTCCTGTCCGTCATTAATATTATTAGTGTGTATTTAAAATGCTATTTTGTTGTAATACAAAGTCGACTTCATAGAGTACGAAAATTGAAAATAGTAATAAATTGTAATTCATAGCTCACCTGGAATGCAGCTACAATTTCAGGATCCATCAAAAGGCTGCTAAAGTCGGAACTGCCAAAGTTCTGCGAGGAGGCATCCGGCATTCCGCTGGGCACGCCACCAGGGGCGGTCTGCGCATTAGCCTGCGCCTGCGCCTTCGCCGCGTTAGACCTGGCCTCTTGAGCTTTGCGAATTCTACGCAACTTCTCACGGTGCTGCAAAATATAAAAAAAAAAAACAATAAAGTATAATGTAATGTAATAAAACAAGCTATGTGGAATTAGCGTATTTTGCATGCTAAGATTGTTAGCTGGATTACCAAATTATGAAGAATTAATAATGAAAAAATGCTGTTATAGCAGTATTTTGTGCGTTTGAAGATTTTAGCATCGAATTGGCCGTTGTACTCTATGTTACTTTAGCTAAGCACATACAAACAAAACAATATCTTGTCAATATAATTACAAAATTATTTCTATTTAACTGTAGGTTTAGATAGGTAGTAATCTCCCGATATCAGATTTATAACACATCTAAAAATACTTTGATTTTAAGTATTATGAAGTTGGAATGATTATTTCATGTTACTATTACCTCTTTCTCCTCCTTCTTACGTTGAACACTCAGTTTGTGTTGTCGCAACTTTTCGGCGTTGGGTTTGACATCATTCATCCATTCATTGGTTTGATCGTCATAGTCAATCTTGAGAGATTCGCATAAATCATGAGACGCCTCTTCGAATTTGCCGAGCAATCTGATAAAGAAACAAACATGAAAGGTTTGTATATGTGGGCCCCAATTTTAACCTACAGTAATGTTGTTTGGAAGAGTAGTATAGACTGCGCCAACTTTCCATAGAGATAAAAGCGTTTTGATGTTGGTGTGCTCTTCCGTTGCTTATATGAATGTACCAAATTTTTACAACCGATTTAAAGGAGTGTTTAATTAAAAGTTTATATTTGGGTAGCCTTATTTAATTTTAGTAATCTAATGAGAATTTCACAGTATAAGGCGTCGCTGCACCGAAAGAGTCGCTTGTACCGGCGCGGGCGCGGGCTCGGCCGGCCGGGCGCTGGGTGGTCCGAGCGGGATAATACAGATGGTTTTTTTTCGATGTGCGCATATATTTGTAGATTTTGCGAACTGAAGAAACATTTTATTTTTTTATTACGCAAACGTAGTCCCGTGCGATATTTAGTGCAAAGAATGACTATCATTTTATTAAAAGTAACTTCGTACATGAAAATAGTTTATCTAACTAGTAGGAATCAATGTTATCGAAAAAAATAAAAATTTTGGTAAATAAACTTTATAATGCCACTAAAATTATATTCTTTTTATCATATTATAGGTTATGTTTTGGCAGCAGAAACCTAGAGTCCATAAATCTTGGCGGAATGAACTATCGAGTTGCTATGCAAACACAAAGCTAGTAGTGAGGTAGAGCCATCGTATTTGAAAAGATAGAGAAACAAAATATTGTTTTACCTGTAAGCACGTCCCCTGAATTTGTAACCAGCAGCACTGTCACAGTTCAACTCCAGTGCTCGAGTACAGTCCTTAATGCAGGCATTTGGCTTATTGAGTTTTAAATATACCTGAAATTATAATAGGCATTGATTATATAAATAAAAATAAATGTTTGTATGCATTAACATGTAATATGTACCATCATTACCATATTAATTTTTCAGCATTCCTTAAGAAATATCTAAAAGACAAGAAATAATGGAAGGAATGTAAGTTAACTGACCTGTCCTCTCTTAGCAAACAATAAAGCACTTTGCGGATTAAGTTGTATGGCTTCCGTGTACAACTTGATAGCTTCCTCAAACTGTTGATCGGTGAAGGCCCTCATAGCTTCTGAACGCTTCTCGTCAGATTGGTCACGGTCTTCATCAGTTGGTTCTTTATTGACATCACCCATTAATTGGTCATCACCAATTGAATCACCTTCTACCACACCTGAATAGATAAAATTAGGTTAGCTTCTTGTAATTTATAGTATTCGTAACAATATTTTAAAAAGTTAAATTCAATCATGTGATACCAATCTTTTTCATATGGATATAATTCGTATGATATTTTAAGTTGTAACTTCTTTATTGGGTGGGTGACTAAGGGTCACTTAAAATACTCTGAAGTTCAGTACACTTGCACTTCAGTCTATATAAAGAGTATATAAATGTTAGCGCAAGCCTTTCTTAATATATAGACCGCGTTATCATTTCAACTGACAATGTTTCCACAACACAAT
>JAODUI010000030.1:4933246-4951120 GCA_027563995.1 Papilio gigon | reverse complement strand
AGCGGGAAGGAATCAGCTCTGTGTGCCCGCGCGGGCCTTACCGCCGTCCCTCCCCGGCTCGATCCAACGACTCAACTGCTTGATCTCTCCGATAACCGCCTGCCAACCCTCCGTGATGATGCTTTTGCATCAGCCGGTCTACTAAATCTACAACGCCTGTATCTACCAGCCTGTAACGTACGAATGATTCGACAGTACGCATTCCGTGCTCTCGTGAATTTAGTCGAACTGGATCTTTCCCGGAACCGTCTAGACGCTGTGCCGTCACAAACTTTCGGTTCAATACCTGAACTCCGAGAGTTAAGGCTGAATGGAAACCCGATTACAAAAATTAAGGATGATGCGTTTACTGCACTACCCCATCTCGTAAGATTAACCCTTAGTGGGTGTAAAATATCCGAAATAGAGCCTCGGGGATTTATAGGATTGGAGGCATCTTTAGAATACCTTGAACTTAGTAAAAATAAGTTACAAGTACTTCATGTCGCAGTTCTAGCGCCGTTACGATCTCTAAAAGGCTTGGAGCTAGCGAGTAATCCATGGGAATGTACGTGCGCTTTGAGACCGATGCGCGATTGGATGATCAAAAGAAACGTACCAGCAACAGTCGTACCAGAATGCGCTCTGCCGCCTCGGTTAATGTCACAATCATGGGATCGCCTCGACCTAGAGGATTTTGCATGTGTGCCCGAAGTTAGCAGCGCCTCGACCACCTTCAAAGGCACTGAAGGGGAACAAGTGACACTAGTTTGTCGGGTTACAGGTGTACCCGCACCCAGAGTTCGCTGGATTCGAGCTGGTCGTTTACTTGCAAATACGACTTCAACAAATGTCAATTCTGGTAGAGCTTTTATACTACGTAGTGAGGGTCAGACGAGTAATTTAACTATAAGGTCGGCAGATATGCAAGATGCTGGTTTTTATATGTGCAGTGCGGAAAATCGTGCGGGGAAAGCTGAAGTGACTTTAAATTTAACTGTAGAAAAAAAGTCTCAGACGAAAGGGTTCGGAGGTCGTGCATTAATGGCAGGTATGGCTGTGTCGGCAGTGGTAGTGTTAACTTCTTGTTTAATAGGACTCTGTGCATACGAAACAAGGAAGAAAAGACAATTGGATCGGTGGAATGAACAAATAGTGACACCTAATCACCATGATAATAATTATGAAAAGATCGAGGCTAGTTACAAAAGTGTATCTGAAGTACCCCGTGTTGTATCATCCGAAAACGGGAGTCGGAAACGAGGGGATTATAGGAACGTTCCCTCACATGACCCGGAGGAGGAATTTGAGCCGTACGGCCAAGTAATACGGGAGAATCGAGATGTACCTCATACGCCGCCTATGGAGACTAGCTGGCGACGTAATAAGTTTGAGCCATCTCGAAGAATCGGGGATACGGAACAAGATTTACATATACCTCGGGTCAGCAATTATAACATAAGGTATTGTTTTGTTTTTATTTTTATTTAGCGTGAGTTACATGTAACAACAGTAATCTATTTAACTAAAACAGTAGGCTCAGTACGCTTGAATTTAATGAAGATAATGTATATGTTTGAAGCTTTTTGGAGGTCAAATCAATCTGTTATTAAGTGATTTTATCCAATGTATATTTCTTATTAACGTTTAATAAATAGTAATGTGTTGTTTCGAAATCAGTTTTCAAAAATAATTTGTTTCGAGTTAGGTTAATTCAGAAAAACTTATTTATTATAATTTTAAATAGGGAATTAAAAACGGGTATTCCATATTTCACCGTTGAAGGTGGCAGTTAAGTAGGTCAGGACGTTATTATAAATACTCGAACAGTTCATTTAATATTTTCGATGAGAGAAAATAAATGTATATTTAATTGTTTTCAGAACTGATAACGCCGATTCGATGCCAAGCTCCAACTCGACGGGAGTGCTGAGCGGTCACGTAGAAATTATATCCGATAGCAATCGCTTCAATAACAATCCCCGCTCTTGTCCCCGGCCGCGGGGCCGCGATCGCTTAGACAACGACCTCTCTGGAAGCGACAGCGAGAAAAATTATCCAGATCTTATAGAAATGAGCGCTCTCGGTACTTCCAGCTACTTACGCAATGAAATAAAACATGACCCCTACTACTTTTACACGATACCGCGAAGAAAAGACGGAGATAGCCGAAGTCCACTTTTAAGTAGTCGGAGAAACAGTTCCGGGGGAGATTCTATTAACTTTAACGATAGGAACTATGATAAATCTCGTCAGAGAGCTGCCGGTCGTCGATCTAGCAGTTTTTTAGATCTATCGGTGGGCGGTAGTCGTCTGCGTCGTAACCCCAGTCTACCGGCGTCCCCTTCTAGAGAGCAGTCTACTCTTCCGTCCGCCACTCCGCTGTTAGACCTGTCAGGGCTCCGGGATTACTCGCGCGCCGGTCAACGATTAGAGGACTTCGACTTTCGAGCGTCGCAGCTAGAGAAATTCCTCGAAGAGTACAGATGTTTAAGGGAACAACTTTCAAAGATGAAAGAGACGAGGGAGAATTTGCAAAGAACGAGAGCGGCGGAAAACGATGAGCTAAGAACAGTTTTAAGAGGGAAACCTAGTATAGCGGTAACCGAGACGTCTTCATCAGTGGCGCTGGCTGACGCGGCCTCGCCTCTTGCACTAAGCCCTCCGGAGTACAAGCCGCAGCAGCCGCGGCCGGACTGGCTGACCAGCCTACTATATCGTAACTAGATTAATGTAATAAATTGTAAATACTCTAATTCGAACTGAAGTTATAAATATAAGCAATTAAATTGTTTGTAAGCGAAGTGATATATGTAGTGTCATTCTTTAAAAGTTGAAATAAATTTGAAATCAAACAGTTCCATGTGTTTAATATGTTTACAAACCATACCAATTACTTGCAAAAATTTACTTTTTTAATTACCAAATGTGAGTAGAAAGATAATTGCTATGCAAAAAATATTCATATCATTACAAAAGTAAATTTCACGTAAAATGCAAAGCAAACAAATACGAGTTTCTGATAATAATACCAACCAATTCAGCCATTCATTTACAAACTATTCATTTCAATATAACCAACAACAGTACAGCTATGATGTTAAATGCTTAGTCACAGTTCATTTACCTTGTAACAAGCAAGTTATATAAATCTTGAAATGCCGAGTACGAGGCGGGGTAACATGTACTGCATTAATCAACAGACTATTATCATTGCGTGTACGTTTACATTATTTTGAGAAGTCAGTTATTACATATAATGGAGTTATTATTTTATGTCAACTTTGAAATGTCTCTATATTTGTACATGACATAGATTGAGCTGTCTTTCCTTTGATATCGTTAGCATATAAACACAGGTCAAGAAGGTGGTGGACGAATGTGCTTACGCAGTGAAGAATGTAAGATCTAAAAGTGTGAAGCAGATGTCAGACATTTAATAAGTACGTGTTCCCACCTTGGACGCAGAAGGTGGGGGAACGCATACTCTGGAAGGTGTTGGGAAAGTCTTATGTCCAGCAATATGTATTCAGAACTTACAAGATTTTAAAGTACGATAGACTAAAAAAAAATGGTAAGATTGTACTTTGGTTTCTTTTTAATCAGGCTACAAAATCTTTCTTGCGAGAACTTTTTTTGTTTCTGTAACTAAACGATATGCCTACAATATAATATATCACTCGTTCTATATGGAAGTTGTCAAACTGCTTTTTCATGGGAGCCATGTTACGATCTAAACTGTCCGTAGCGCGCGTGGAGCCAACTTTTGTCGTTAGAATTGATTGATTATGACAAGAATTTGGGAAAGTTGATGTACTGGTGATAAATATTTGTCGTGGGGGAAACGTCTCACGAAAATGGCAAGCTCTGATATCACTATATAATATAAACAATAAAGATTTAGCTTAACTGAAATACTTTATTTGTAAAGATAATATCGAATTATGTAAGGTCACATAGAACAACATTAAACAGTTCGAAACATCAAATTATCCACAGTTTATGAAGAAATATGGATGTTCATCGGCGTCGACAACCACCTTTGTGATCCCGCTGTACGATTGCCCCCTTCTCCTATAATAAAAAATAAAAACAAAAGTTTTAAAACTAATAAACACTTAATCTACCGAGATGGTAAGTAAATAAAGACGATTACAAACATTTATTGTACGAAATCATCAAGCAATGTTAAAAAAAAAAACTTTGACCGTAAAGTTAATCCCTTAAAGTGTCCATTTCCCGCACACGAGCTGAATGAGGGCTCTTATAAAAGTTCGCAGGAACAACTGTTTATTTAGGACAAAAGCTGAAACTAGGCCACAATGTTATCGTACACTTCTAATACGCTATCATGCGCGTCGACGGCAGCCTGCTCAAATAAAAACAAAGGCAAAACTTCAACAATGTGTTTTGCTTCACTGTCTAAGCGTGTCTCGCAGCGGGCTTCCACTACCGAAACACAACGTGTGCGGCATGTGCTCCGTCTCACTTGTTCTCCTTATAAGGAACGGAGATAACACTATGTCTTCCATATATGGTATAACATAGATACCCAATCTAGAGCTCGAAAGTAAGTCGAAAAAAGACCTTAAGAGCTTTTCATTAGGTTGTAAATAACAATACAAAAGAGTATTTCGAAAGTCGACTAAACGTCTAACTTGTACGATTTTTTTTTTATTTGTAAACAATTTACTAAAAAAATATTTGGTCGCCTACACCATTAAATATTATCCAAGTGTCAAATTTCACTTTACTGGGTTCAGTGAGTCTTCTTAAACTAAAACGTAAAAGAATGCCGATTATTGAGATTTCATTTGTAAATTTATATTTGCTTCATTATTCAATGATTTCACTTAAAATAATGTTTTTTATAACAAGTATTTTTTTTAGTAAAAAGATTTTTGTTAATTCATTTATATTTCATTTACTACCCTAACTAACGTCTAAGCTTATACCAGGATATGCTTACAATAGTCGAATAGCAGGATTCGAACTCTCGACTATGTGATTGGCGTTCAGCAGTGACCGACGGACCGCGAACGCGCTATAGTAGCGTTCCAATTCACCCTGAATATGAGCCCCCGATAGGCTCGAAATTAGTCGGTACTGACACCGAGTTACACGTGAATTAAGCCGTTTTATAAGTAGTATATGTGATCGGTAATCAATACCCTTAACCATTAGGCTATTGACACTTTACATACTTTACGTTTTAAATATTTTTTTTTCATTTTTACTTATTTAAATGGCATATTTACGTTAGGTACGTTGACGTAACATTTGACAAACAAAATAATAATGAATATTAAAATCATGTTATAATTAGGAATTTCGAGGAAAATAGCAGAAAAATAATTAATCATTTCCTTTGACTCGTCTACCTGACATATTCGTCGGTAACAAGAGCCCGAATAAAACACTTCAAAAACTACACCCGTTTGGGACGAGCGCCAAAAAACTGGGTCACAATTTTATCACACATTTTTAATTCCACAGTATTGTCGGTGTTGTAAACATCTTCAAACAAAGGGATGATTTGAAGAACGTTTCCAAACAAGCTTAGTAGGTACTAAGCTTGTTATATAGGTATATAAATAATAAATTCACATTTGTAAGTACACAAAAACTTGTATTACGTACACGTAACATAATTGAATATCGCTAGACTTTAGATAGGTAATTCTAATTGATTGATCATCATCATCATCAGCCCTTGTCTGCCCACTGTTGGACATAGGCCTTTCCCAATGCCTTCCGCAGTATGCGGACCTCCGCTTTCCGCATCCAACGACGATTGATTGATCAATAAACACTTATTATTTCATCATCATCATCATCTACATTAATCTTTGTCTACCAGTGGGTAGACAGAGGCCTTTACTAATGCCTTCCGCAATAGGCATTCCTCGACCTTCCGCAGTCAACAGTTATTATTAATATTATTGCGTTAGATACAAATGAATACTGAAAAGTCTTGTATTGTCAATGATAAATTTTTCATTGCTTACCGAATCGGATTTCTTTTGTTTTCAGTTATAATTTGTACAGTCAACCAAAGCCTGCTCTAAACGGTATATTCATAATACATTAAAGTGAATTTCGAAGCAGTTTCGAATAAATTCGACCACTGTAATATAAAAGACGATGATAGTAAAATGTTTGAAAATATGTATTTCAGTTTAAGACATGTTCAGAAACAGTTGCAACATTTAAATTTTAACAGAAATCAAATGTTCAATTAACAATTCGAGGTGAAAGTTGCGAGGAATATTTTCTAATTAGCTATAACGTATCGTACTGCGCTCCAGCAGCCCGAGGTTTCGTGAAAACAGCTCCGACGTAACAAGCCAAGCTAACGTTACAATTGATGCTTTTAATTAAAATTGAACATGTTTCCGCCATTGATTAGGTCCGTATTCCAGCAAAATATTCCACTTTTAACACATTCTACTTTACATTTAATTTAACTGTTTTTTTTTAACGAAAATACTACTTTTAATTTAGATTACAACTGCCGCACTCACATATAAACCTTCGCTAAGAGTAACCCGTGATGATGTAAAGAAAAAATCGGTGCAATATTATTTCCGTATTCATCCTACGAAATGTTTCCGAAACTGGTTTTAATAACGTTTTAGTCGTAAACGACTAACCTACACATATTGCAATTCCAGTAAAATTCCGTATAGTCTAAACATATTTAAAATATTTCAAAACCTCTCTTGCATTCGGGAGTAGAACCCGCTCGGGAGAGTAATAACGATATTGTTAAAGAAAGTTTTTATGAAGAGCTCGGTGTTTGCTTGAGCGAAATCCACTCGTATGAGCAGAAATTGCTTCTAAGCTATTTTAAAACGAGGGATCAATGAAACTGCACCATTTTAAAATATGGTTATAATATATTTTAAATATTTACTTTATATACAATATAACCTCAATTATCTGACTACATTTGCTACCTGTATCTCAAAGCTCTAACATAAAAGCTCATTGTTAAACAAAATGTATAAACCGTTTTTCAAGAGGTGTTAGACAAATTTTCATACAGGCAGAGGAGGAAACAAAAGACGGTAATTGATCATGGATACAATTATTAGACAGAATGTACACCTTCAAATTTATTAGTGAGCGATTGACCGCGAACGCGCTTAAGTACCAATCCAACTCACTATGAAGACTAGCTAAGAAACTAGTCGGTACCGACACTGATTAACAAGTGAGCCATTTTTGTAAGTAGTAAAATGTATACGCGTACTTCAAGATTGTATTCTTTCAAATTGGTACTTCTGTGGATGAACTTCGTACACAGCTGCAGACTCTTAGGTTAGTATACCCGGGACATGAAAATCATGTCCTTTTAAGTGCATAAAGTATAGAACACGTATAGCAAAGGAGATGAATAGATTTCAACACTAAAATTGCGATTTTTATGTTCATTTTATGTACTACCATATATTTTTAAGACTCAAACACTGATGGGCACTTCAGTTACCGCACATAAGTACTTTTATCTTTCCTTTAGAAGAAAATCGATTTTGATTTTTCAATGGCCACTTTAATAATGGTAACGGGTTAAAATATTTTTTTTTTGAATTGAGTTGCGGGAGTGCACTGGATGCGGGCGGCACAGGACCGGTCATCGTAGCATTCGATGGGGGAGACCTACGTTTAGCAGTGGACATTAAGCTGATAATGATGATGATGATGATGATTGAGTTACCACAACTTTAAGAAGTATCACTAACTACGAGTTTAAATTTATAGGTTCTATACCCGCCATGAATGAATGTGTTTCTCATTTCATATGTAGGTACGTTTATCCTACGTTCTTACGGTGAAGGAAAACATCATGATGCCATGCAGATATCTGTAAAGAAATTCAAAGCCAATCAAGCAGCACTTGGCTTAATCATCCTTTGGGTAGGCTTTAAGCCACTCGATGAGGATATGTAAGAGCTAACAACCTATATTACAAATATAATTAATGCTATATGTAGAGTAGGGAAATTGTATCCTAACATAAGGTATTAATTATGTAATAAGCTCAATGTACTGATCTTTTAATCCAATTAAGAAGCGCCAATAGCCTAATGGTCAAGTGTTCGGATTTCCGATCACATGATCGGGAGTTCGAATCTCGCCATTCGACTATTGTCGTGGACTACATCGAAGCACAAGCCTAGAGCTTAGTTGGAGGGGTAAAAGGTACATTAGTGAATTAACAAAAATTTGATAACATTTTACAAAAAAAAAATTGTTCGTGTCGATCTTAGTCTGAACTATAATTGTAAAGCGCTGCAAAAATACTATTTTATAAAACGGTAATCATCAGTAATAGAGTGTAGGTATTAATTTGTCAATAGTGTTAGTCGATGTTTGATATTATTAGTTTTGATCGTTGATAAGTGTAACATTCAATATTCAAACATTTTATAGGAAAGAAACGTTCAAGCTATATTATATTGCTCCTTTTGTTCTAAGATTGCTATTTTCGTGCTAAGTGTGGCATTGTTTGAAGTAGCAGCAAACAAAGAACAACCATTTCTTACGTGACCCGAATAGAAACGAACGTAAATTTATCGTACTTTTATTTATTCTACTCTAATTCACGTTTTGTGTAAAGGAATGCTTGAATTAATTTATTTGCATGGAGGACGGGATTGTCTTTATTTATTTATTGGTTTTCTCTGTATACTTTTCTATAATCATTGATACAAATAAACATTTAACAACGTAAAATAATGAAGAAACAAAGCCTTAGAGTTAATTGTTAATTTCAAATTCTAATATATCATAATTGTCTACTAGCGGTCGGAACACGCTACTCACGTGTGCATGTGCATATATTTAAAACATAAATAATTTTAAAACAATAATATGACCTTTTTCATTATCATCATCAGCTCACTATACTTCCCTGCCGAGGGGCTCGGAGTCTACCTTATTATCAGGGGTGATAACCTTTTTAACTTAGTGGTAATGTTCAGTATAGTTGGCAACTGCTACAATTTAAATCTTGGCGGCATACATTTCCGTAGTTAGCCGGCTCATCTTTTCTCTCCGCACAAGTGGGTACCCCGAAAGCCGTTGGGAAGCGGTCGGGCGCCAGTCACGGGATTCGTGCGGGGGGGGGCGATGAGTGACCAGTGCGAAATCGGCCATCAGACATGCCATCGTACACGTTCGAGAGTTGATAAGTAACGAAAGCGCTCGGAGTCGCTTCTTTGTTTACTTCGCGGATAGGTGCGACGGCGGTCGATAGCGCTTTCGGGAAGCGGTGCGAATTGAGCACGGCATCATCGCTGGCGCCATTGACTTATTGACAGATTTTGACCAGACTCGACAGACTTGACACACTGACTAAGGACTGCATTTATTACATTATTATGACCACCGTAGAACGCGTATTTAAGGGGCGGGGGGGTGCTACGGGGCTCGAACCCTTTGTTTGGCACAGACAATAGCTTTCTAAAGGAAAGATAATTTTTAAAATTGGTCTAGTACTTTTGGACTATTCGTTACTTAAAAAATGCAAATTTCCTCTTCTAACAATAAGTTATTTCTTTTTTGATATTATTAATTCATCCATTTATTTCTAAATCCCTGACGTAGATGGCGTGTTAGTAACTTAAATAGAAATACGGAAGTTTCTAGAGTTAGCTTATAACTCAGCTACCTTTTTTTGTTAAGGATGCCCGCAGCTGAAAGGTAACTCGCGAGAAATGTATTTACTTAAAAGCTACTTCTAGAATATTAAGATGGCACGAAGGTAGTATTTCTTTGAACACGATTTGTAGCTTGACAGCTTAACATGTATGTTATTTTTAAGAGTTTATGTACTTTACAAATAAGAACGTAAAGTCTCAACATCTGAGTGTTTGTGATCAACTCAAAAATTACTAAACAATCAAAAGACTCAATTAGTGTAGAGGTCTAAGTTATGTTAAGTTTCTGTACAAAGTTGTTAACATGTTATGAAGATTTTGATAGAATTGAATGTGGGTTAAGTTGTGCTCGCAGGTCGGAGACGGGGTAATCGATAGATTAGAATACATAGAAGATCAAAATATTACGACCGCATTATCTTAACAGGATAGACAGAGAAGTGCAGGTTACGTGTGACCCAAATCGCTATAAGTTAATGTAATTTAATTACGTTTTTATTAAAAAAAATATGAAGCTTTTACTGTTTAATTAACGGAAGTCTAGTTAATATTTTAATTTTACTTTTCGTATCGAAATCCCCCGTGACGTGGAACCAAAAAATCAGATATAAAAAAAAAACTGAAAAGTACAATCTTAATGTATACAAATTAATTTATTATATCCATAAATATTATGAGCCTTTTAAAATAATTTGTATCAGAGACCGAGCGTTATTCTATAAGCATTAAACATTAATTATGATAACAGTGTACCAGCTCCCGGAAGAGTAATAATGTATAAAAATGTAAAAGGTTCTATGTTGAAGCATTGTGGGGCAGAGGCCTGCGCTCAATGCGGGAGTAGTGGCGCGCAGCGTGCCACGCTGCTGCACGTTGTATCTGTAATCAAAATATTATAAAAATAATATACACCGAAAAATGTATTTATTCATTATGAATACATTTTAAGAAGACATATTTAGTACACAAACAAGCTTAAATGGTAAGGTTACAATGATTCTATCAACGTCGACGTATAAAATTGAATCACATAACTTTATAAAAATGCCAGTATGTTTTGTTATTTTGATACTTGTTTCAGCTGTGGAAACCTACGATTACAAAATGTCTATATAATAGTATTTTGTAATCGTAGGTTATGATTTGTAATGTATGTAATGATGTATATAAAATGACTATCTTTTCAAATCACTATTGGATTCTCGCTATAAAACTTGTCTGATAACTTGTTTCATATCGTTTTTTTTTCTTTACAAAAACAGACGTGAATTGCCAGTCCTCGTGTCGCGTTTAAAAATATGGTCTAAGAAAGGTAAAAAAAAGTGTATTAATCATTTTCAGTGAAAATGATAAAAAAAGGTAAAACATTCGAGTGCGTAATAGCAGCGGTTAGTATGGCCAGCGATTAGCGGATTGTGACAACGTTTTTCGCAAATTACCCGGGTCAAGCGTAATGAGGGTCGGGGCGTTTATTTGTACAAACGCAATGCGAACTAGGGTTGCCAACTGTCGATAAATTTAAAACACTGGCAGTGAGAAATACATAACGATCAATGTCTTGAATTATTGAAAGACGACGAAAGTAGTAAACATCGAGGTGCTTTCTTTGAGCTATTGGAAAATATCAGGGAAAAGTGAAGTAAGTGCCAACCCTACAGTAAACTGATCCTGTAGGTCTTTAATATAATGTATCTTACGACGCTTCGCTTATTCCAGAAATGACTTTGTTCTAATTCTTACAAATGTTTTAGGTTTTTTTGATTGCGTTTAATGTACGCTCATAAATTTCAGTCTATCATTTTCTTTAATAAAACTTTAAAAATCTGTTGTATTTATATTGAAAGAAAAAATATCTCAGAGATTTTAGTGTCCCGTCGTATTTAATTCCTCGTATTTTACTATACTAACAATAGCAGAAATATGTGTGTAAATGTGTGAAAGACGAACAATTGAATTATAATCAATAAATGTCGCTGTCTACATTAATGAAATAAGTATAACACGGTATGAAGAAATGATTAGGTATTACAATAACATTGAATGTTCAAACAAAAAAGTTTTGTTCAATCACAAATATACACGGCGAAGTAAAAAGAGTAAATCGAAAAGTCTCACAGAACAAGGGGTCCGAGCTGCAGCGGAGCGCGCGGAACGCTACCTTAAACTTATTTAAGATTTACGTTGAAAGTTCAAAGGTTTTAAAGAGTATGTTTCAATACAGCTTTCAGAGTGGAACGTCGCCGAACAATGACTTAGACTTTTCAATAAGTGAACTTTGTACACACGTAGTCATGCAGATTTTCTGTTAACTCTACGAAACTTGTAACAATGGATGTCGTTATTAACTGTACCGCTTTATTTTATAATACCGGTTACTTCAGGTTTAAATTTTACGAATCAAACTTTATATTTTCTCTTATTGAATATACATTCGTAAATAACATCTATATAATATCTATCTATCTATATAATAGTTTTTTTTAAATACGTGTGTATTTAAAAAAAAAACTAAATAAATATACAAAACTAATTAATTTAATACAAGTTGCAATTACATTTAGATTTTCTTCAATAAATATTATGTTGTATATAGTGACGGTTATTATTAGAAATTAATAATCTAAAGGCTTTTTTCCCGCTGGGCCGATCGGTCTGCCGATCAATCGGTCCAATGGGAATAAACGTTCCCGTTGGGCCGATCGAAGTCGCAGAATCAACTAAGACAACTAGACTGAACAAAGACGCTGAATTTCTTTAAGTTTTAGATTTTTTTATAAGAGCAGGGTCAAATTAGCGCCGAGATCACAAGTGTGATCGTCGACGCCCATGGACACCTGCAATACTTACAAAATTCTTGAATTTTTCGCGTGTGTAACCTAAATGAAAAAATGTATATTTCTATTTTAAAATATTCTGATGAATATCAAAACTGAAAGATTTAATTTTCGAGAACACTTATTAAGAACCAGGTCGTCAAAAGCTTTTCAAATAAAACAACTCACTTCTGAATTAGTTCATCCGCTACAGCCATACAGAGTGTATATATAATATACTTTTCCAATTTAGTATATTAGAGAAGCAAGCAAAGACTTTCGACGTATGATAGTTATTTTTTATAAAAGTAATAATAGATTTTAGTCAATTTACTAACTAACTTGGTAAGCTTGAAAAAGCTTGTGTTTGGATGATGGTTACAGTTATTGTTAAAGGATATGGTTCACGACAATAGTCGAATAGCGGAATTTTAACCCATGACCGCTAGATCGGTAGCCCGTACATTCAACCAAGGCTATTGGCGAGTTCGAATACCAAGTTCTAATGAATCTGTGGAAAATAGGTTAAGGAAATAGATGTCATAACAATCTAAACTAGAAATGCATTGTAACGTAAATAAATTTTTGATGCCACTCAAACATTTGGAAGTTTTCAATACACAGTCGCATAACAACTAGCACAAACAAATACTGCAAAACTAACGTTCCACCGTATTTTTAAACGTATTCTGTGCTACCTAACTTTGTTCGCTGACTGAACTCTCAAAGATTTATCGCATTTATTTTTTTAGTTACTTTTGCTAAACGAGACATACGCTTGTACGACTATCGTTGGATAAATATTGTCCATTTAATATAGTTTTATTACGTACTCATATATACCCTTAAATATGATATTTTAAAGCAGATTTTAGTAATTTCAGACTATCGATTGACTTAAAGACTTTGGAAGGCAGTGGGGAAAGCCAAGGTCAATTAAAGGCTGATGATGATTGAGCCTGTTTTGCACTGCTAGCAAAAGTATGTTTTCATTGTTTGATTGATATACGTTTGTACATTTTTTTGAATAAAAAACACGAATTTTCATTGTTCATTGTTAAAATAAGCATTAACGCCACCTTTTGAAAAAAAAACGAAAATAAACTTAGTTAAGTAAATGCAAGTTTTGTCAATAAGCCGTTGAATAGTTTCCGGAGACTACGAATATATTTAAATGGTTTCCGTTGATCGGTGGGAATGACATCGGCAGTATATTGAGCGCGTAACAAACTTAGGAACTACTCACCGGGTACAAGCCATTGCACTCAACGCCATAACGACTTTTCCGTCAACGTCCTCCCCGTCTCCATTAACTAAAGCGCTCATGTTACCTCCCGGAAATCTCATTCAAGACCTTTTTGTAAGCATTCATTTTTAATTTGTAGAGCTAAGTCTTAACTTGAATGTAATACCTGACGAATTTATATCATCAAATAGTAGAAAAAATAACCCATTTTACATTATTCCAGTCCAGCTATCGAATTTAGCGCTGGATTACGACTGGAAAAATACGAGTATTAATGCCCCAGTGTCTTTCTATTATGTATATATTTACATATATAAATAATTAGACCAAATAAAATAGAAATTTTTACTATTATTAGCATGTGTGTACGTGTCTATGCAGGGGTGCGTATTTCTGAGTGTGTGAGCGAGTGAGAATATCGGTTCGGTAAGTCCGACCTCCACATATCACGTTGCTTCATAACTTTGAAAGGTATTGTTTAGTTGCTACAGAAAGTTGTAAGCTCAGTCGAGTATGTATGGAACTAGGTTAGTTATACTCAACTTATGAAAAGTCGGTAGAGTAACAATTTATTATTATTAAACTGTGTGCGAAGCAATACGCGTATACAAGAGTAAGAGCGTCGGTGGCGCTGTTGTTAAGCGCTTGACCGGACCGGACCGTACTCGACATTATCCAGGTTCGATCACCGCGATGTATCAATATGTTTTTCGGATTTCGAATTGCAATTTCAAAATGTACTTGACATTATCCGACGCTCTTACGGTGAAGGAAAACATCCTGATGTAACCTACACATGTCGTCTAAAAAATTTAAAGATATTTGTGAAGTCAACCAACACGCATTGGGATAGCGTGGTTGACTGTCCTAGTCACTCCTTATATATTTTGTTAATAACATTAGCTATTATTAATTTAATAATATATCTTTTAGCATTCCAATTAAGCTCTAGATTTGTACTAGAATATGGTTTACGACAATCGAATGACGAGATTCGAATTCTCGGTCACGTGATTGGAAGTCCGTACTCTTGATCATTAAGCTATTGGTCGGTTGGTTGATTCTAAAACACGGTGGTAATAAAAAAAGTGTTACGGAAAAAATATTTATGTTTCAATGTAAAACAGTGTCAAAGTTTAGGGATAAGTATCTTTGTATAATATCATTAAACACATCGAGTGAGAATATTCTATATAGGGACAAAAAAGCACCCGTTTTACAACAGCCAATTGTTAAACAGCAAAGACAAGGTTTAAACTGGGTCAAACTTTTGTTATTTGCGCCGAGCTCAACTGTATTTTGTAGAAACTTTTATTACAATGTTACGAATAATTTCAATTTTGTATTTAATAAGAATTTCTGGAAACATGATGTTCCTGACATCATGTACTCGGATAAAATGATAAAGTTAATTTTATGTATATACTAGCTTTTGCCTGCGATTTCGTCCACTTGGAATTAAAATTAAATAAAAGAAAACTTAGTAAGTAACTTAAGTGCTACCTCAAATGGTAATCTATAACTATGCCAAATTTAACCCAAATCCATTTAGCGATCTTGAAGATATCTGCCAACAAACATTCATCGAACTAACTTCGCTTTTATAATATCAGTAACATGACATGATTTATAAATCAATTGTATACTTAAATATATATTATACACGTACCATCGCATAATTAAATACACCAGTTAACAGTAGTTATAACTGCTAATAAAACATACAAAAATCGACGTAATATGACCACGCTATTCGCATACAGTTACTAAATGAAAACCAATTAGTTTACTTTTTATAAATAGTGTCTATTTTCATCGGCATCATATCAGCCACACGTCGTCCACTGCTGAGACCAGACCTCTTCCAAAGATCGCCACGACGATCGGTCCTCGGCCGCCCTCATCAACTTGACCAGATCATCGGTCCATTTTGCGGGAGGCCTACCCACGTTGCGTCGACCCGTCCGTTGTCGCCATTCCAAGAATCTATTGTGTCTATTTTATGACAATGTCATTTTATACATATTATTATATAAATTGAAATGAAAAGAAAAGTCGAAATATAAATGTCATTTATTCTCTATTCACAATATTTTAATTCAAGTTCCGACTAAAAGCGACCCCTACAGGACGTCACGAGCTCTTCCTCGTTTTAAAATCCAATTTCAAATGCTTCTTTATTTTACATAAATCCCATTTGCCTCTTTGACTGTGGAAATAGTATCACGTATCAACTGAAATGCAAACTTCATTCAATTTCTAACGAAGAAATGCGGTTAAGGAATTGTGCTGCGCCCGACAGCGTTCAGTATTATTGCGTTACTTGACAGTGGTTCGAAGATATCGTGACAAGGTTATAACACTGTTACTGCCAATATTTCGGCTCAAGACAAATGTAGACTCATTATATTTTTTTTAAATAAATAGGTTACTCTACTTTTATTTTATAGTACTAGATTTCAAATAATATGTTTATTTACCGTCATTGGGTCTGTACTATGATAGAGATGTATGGAAAAGTACATACTGTGCTGACTCTCCGTAGGGAAAAGGGCAGGTTGGTGATGATGGGTCAATGCCATAAGGACTGAAAAATATTAAATAAATAAAAGTTAATAATACTAAAATTAACGTTTAACATACAACAAAGAAGATGTATGAATTGCGTTAAGGGTGACATCATTAGGAAGGGAGTGACAAAAATTGAGTAAGAAATCTGAATCTGGAGGACGCAAATTTTATACGCCGAACATACTTGAAGGGGTTAAAGGAGATGATGGTAATGATAAATATCATGCTGTAGATTTCGTTTTAAGAAAAGAAATTATTTTAAAATACATTGTATTGTGTTGTATTTTGAAGTCGATGTTTGGAGATGTTCTAATCTTTTGCAGTGTAGAGTGCAATAGCGTGTTAACTGGCCGGAACTTTGCCAGTTCGTTGGCCACTAAAAGGATTATCTGTATCGGGATATCGGCGACCGAGTGGCGACGTCCAACTACACTCACTCTCTCTGCAACCGTGTCGTCGTACTTGTGAATACTCGTAAGGAATAACGGTCACAATTTACGATAGTCACTGAAGGAATGTTTGATATTTTTTTGTGTTCAATATTGAAGTATAAATAGGCTTCTTTTCTATCATCACTAATAAGGTGTCTTTTAAATTATGCGTGTTAATCAGATCACATATTACCCTACTAAGGGGTTTGGAGTTTCGCCAAAATTTGACTAGACTTAATCAATTGTCATGGCCCGGTGCAGGTTGGTTGACTTCACACATACCATATTTTAATTTATTCCCCGATTTATGTAAGCTGAAAATTGAAAATCGAAAAGCACTTCGGTATATTGTGGAGTTCGAACCTGGACTTGTAGATTTCGGACTAGTCTCATCGAGGGTTTAACAACGGAGGTACGGCTGTTCTTGATGTTAATATAATAATAATGAACGAGTTGTCTTCATTTGACTGTTGGCGACATGTTCGTATTATAGATAAATAAAGGAAAAGCTGTTACAGTTTCTAGTGATATAAATAGACGTGGTTCTTAACGGAGCATGGTAATTCTTAGGTTCATTCTAGGAAATAAGATTTATAACTTTTTATTATGTAGAATTCTTTAGATTTCTATTCAAACTTTATAGTGAAAGAAAAATAAAGAGTAAAACGAGTCCTGGAGTTTTTATCTTTATTTTTTCCACTTTCAAAGGAATCTCATTGTAAGTGCAAAAGTACAGTTGCATATTTTTCTTAAAGTTTTACGTTGCATCTAAGGTTTGTAATGTCGAAGTATCACCGTGGTCGAATTCAATACAAATAAGAAATTATATCTACACATGTAGGTACCTAGCTCACATTATTGTCAATGGAATTATTTTGGATGGTTTCGATGTTAAAATTAATAAAACAAATATGTCCGTTTTTTATAAGTCTTTAATAATAACTTTGTAATGGTTATATTGTTCGAATAGGTTCGTTATTGACATTGTCAATGAATCTGAATTTTAAATAACAAAGTCTTAGTTTAGATATGCCGTGGAACTTAAGATAAATTAAAAGTTATCAACTAAAATATTTTAGTAAGAATGACGTACATCATCATCATCATTATCAGCCTAATGAAGTCCACTGCTGGACGTAGGCCTCCCCCATCGATTGCCACGATAACCG
>JAODUI010000030.1:4917322-4930038 GCA_027563995.1 Papilio gigon | reverse complement strand
GGGCTCATCTTCAGGGTGAGTGGGAACGGTACTATCGCGCGTTCGCGGCCCGTCGCTCACTGTGCACGTGAGTTAAGCCGTTTTATAAGTTATATAGTGAAATGTCTCACGAAAGTTTTAATAGTTTAAGTTAGTATATAGTGTGAGTTTTTTTTAATGTAAAGAAAATTAGTACATATTAGTTAATTTACTAGTATTTCTTGTAACTATTCCAAGTAAGTTTAAAAAGCTTGTGTTAAAACAATTGTCACTGGTGGGTTTCAAATTCACAACCGCTAGATCGGTAGTCCGTAGACTTAAACATTAAGCTAATGGAGGCTTAATGTCTTGATTGTGATAATCATTATAGAATGTTCACGTATTGATTTATTTATATGGTTTTATATATTTGTTACTAAATAAATTACTATGACATTTTGTACAGTTGATGTAAAATGTTAGGAATTCAGGTAAACTGATTGTTATTTGGTGTAGATTTAATTGGTGATTTTTTTTTCGTAAAATCAAATTAAGCGTTTAAATGGAAAGCTCTGTTGGGACATGGGTGTAGAATCATTGGAAACAAAGAAATCCCAGTGGGATTAATGTTTCCATGTCAACCTGGCATTGTTTCAGGTATTGGCAAACGTAGCACGCTGACGATCCTTCGAACGCTGAATTTAAATGAAGCCATTCAATACGAAGATTGTTTTGTTTTGCAGCGAATTATTTGCTACTTAAGTTTTAAGTAATTGCTATATAAATGTTGCTTTGTCGGTACCTTTACTTAGTATATACAGCGATAAAGGTTCTGTTTTTTTTTTATGATTTCTAAACTAACGCTTGACCACGATCCCACCCGATGCCGAGTGATGATGTGGACGAAATACGGTACTTGCTAGTTTAGTAAGTGCCTATTCACTCTTCTCTTGAAGGCCCCCAAATTGTACTTGGACGGAAACACAGACGCCGGCAACTTATTCCACTCCTTTGCGGTGCGCACAATGAACGATGATTCAAATCGTTTCGTTCGAACGCGCGGCACAGCCACTATGAAGGGGTGAAGACCTGCCGTGTGTCTAAATGTCCGATGGTTAAAAATGGTCTGTTTCCCCAATTTACTTCGTTAGTTGGACTTAATAGTGAATTAAGACCGTTCAATTGTTTCTGTGTTTGTTATGTGGAACTCTACCTTTGTAGAAATTCCTTATACGTTTGTTATAATAGTGTCATATTTGACGATAAACTGTTCCCGTGTGACGTCATGCGCTTGGAATTCCTTAAGACGAAGCAAGAGCCGTCATATCCAAGCCAAGAAATATCAGTGATATGTTAGTGGTTACCATGGCAACCATGCTTATCTGCTGTCATTAGTTTATTTTTTTGTCCCTTTCTCACATTTACTATTTTCATAATTGTAATAGCTCGATAATGTGCAGCATAAACCTAGTCGTAAATGTAACTCCTGTTAGTACAAAAAGAATGATTTAAATGTGTACCGTGGTTGCTGCGGTCCTACATGAAAACATCATCAACGTTTACTTTACCGAGGGTCGGCACAGTACGTACTACTCTTCCATACATCTCTTATCTCAATCATATCTAAACTCACACCCTTCTTACGTGTATCCTTTTTCACACAATCCACACCTTCGTTCATCCTCTTTGTCCACAAATTTCAATCTAGCCTTATATATTCTACATAGAGTTAAGAAATTTACTCTTTAAATAGTATACGTAAGGTAGGCGTCAGTAGATAGTACAAACATTTAGTTATATACTATTATACCTAATGTGATACGAATCAATACAATGTTAAGGGCTGGTATACAGAGTACCGTTTTATGCTTCAAAAGATACAAACGTAGAGATGTAGGTCGAGTTCTCAAATCTTGGAATGCACAAAGCGGAAACGTATGTGTGTATTGGGTTCAATCAAGTCTGTAATAGACCCCTCTTTCAACATTACGATCAAAGGAGATTATCTCGGCGCTGTTTTCGTTTTAACAAGAAATTTCTCTTTACCATAAACAGTTGTTTGCATTAACTTGAAAAATTGATATAAATATATACATGGAAATATATACATGGGATGTCTGTCATGTCTGAAATATATATGATTAATATTAATTGTCAGAAGATTAAACATTTTTAAGTATTAAAAAAGTTCTGTAGAAAAATGCTGCGTGAATTATTTTAAAAAAAATATACTATTGGATTAGATATTGGTATTTCAATTCGAAGGTAGAGAAAGACGTGTGAATGGCTTGCGTGAAAGAGGATATTCGTAAGTGTGTGAGTTCAGATATGACGGCTGACAGAGATGTATGGAAGATTACATGCTGTGCCGTCCCAACGTAGGAAAAAAAGCAGGTTGAGGATCATTGGTATTTCAATTCATTGTAGGACTCGATGAAGCAATGATTTATTTTATTTCTGCATATTTTTACTGAGGTAACATAAATCAGTTATTATATATAATGTTTGAAAACATTACATCTCTACGAAGTGTTGTGTCTACGCTTGTTATAAGGTAAAAACGTAATTTTCTACCGCGAAAGCCTTTTAGCTTATATTCAAGATTTCATTCAAAATTTAAGAAGTTTGAAGAAAGTTTATATTTAGGACACGACTCTTTCCTCCCTTAAATTCTTAAGACACCGTCGGCTTAATTTCCGAATAGAAGATTAATAGGAACATTCAGCGCCTACTCGCTAAAGAATATTTTATCAAAACATTTTTTTTTTTGTTACCAAGGTTCTTTAGTAAAATTACGTAAGCTTACGTTTCTTCATTTGACACTTTATGTGACGAACCACGAACTGAGACTTATATTAAACAAGTTTCAGAATAGAATAGAAGTGTACGTGTTTTACTCAAAGTCCGGCAACGCATCTGCTCATTTAGTGTTGCAAATGTCCATTGGTGTTGACATTTTTTTATTGACACTAGACTACCGCTTGACCACGATCCCACTTCCTCGTTGATCCTGCAGCCCGTTTACACCCTTCTTATATAAAAAAAAAGTATATTGAAATGTCTGTATATTACAATGAGGCTGTAATAGATTATGTTAGTAGTTAGTAGGGTATGTCTGTAGTAGGGTATGTTTTAGGTAAAGTGATAAAAAATATTACGGAACCGTAAAATCTTTTTAATCCTTAATTGACTTTTATTCGGAGTTATTTTAGCAGCGGTGTTATTTCCTAACTGGGTGATCAATTCACTGATCCCATGGCAGATTGCTGTTTACAATAATATCAATATAATTGTATAGTCGTATTCAATGGAAATGAGAATTAATTAAATTAGATTTTAAAAGTTTACTGTTTTAATTGATAAAGACATGTTTGTTTTAATAAGCAAAGATACAATTACTTAGATTGAATCATTATAATTTGTCATTTCTACTAATTTCGACGATTACTTGTATAGAAAGGTTTTGGATTCTAATATAAAGGAAATGCTCGCTTCAGTAATGTAGTGAAAAACCTTCTTGCCTATATGCAATTAATATATCATAACAGAAAATACCTGAGACACTCAGAAGTCTTACGTCGACACTAAGGGAGTCCCTTAGTACAGATTTAGTATGAGAAATTTACACTAACATAGTGCTGAGTAATCATTTTGTAGCTCAGAGGACGGTAGTTCTAACTTTGTTTTATATAAATTTTATGAATATTTAATAGCCATTATTATTTGATACTTAAAGATTTTTCCTTTGTAAGCTTCGTGGAAACGGGTATAAAGGTTTTTGTTTGGGAAAAAAAATGTATTAATGAGAAAAGTTTGGACAAACTTAATGGAGTAAGGAAAC
Source organism: Papilio gigon (assembly GCA_027563995.1). Taxonomy (NCBI): domain Eukaryota; kingdom Metazoa; phylum Arthropoda; class Insecta; order Lepidoptera; family Papilionidae; genus Papilio; species Papilio gigon. Next base: position 4,926,239 of record JAODUI010000030.1, on the reverse strand, counting down.
ATTGCAAAATAATTTTCTACTCCTCGCCCATTTTTAACCACTCGGAACTTTTACTTTGCGCAAATAGATTTTTTTTTAATATAATCTTGGAATTTATGTAAGATACAATTAAGAAACAAATGACACAGATTAAAAGCATTGTGAGGTCGATAACGGCTTAAATCACGCGAGCGACGGGCCGCGTACGCGCTACAGTACCAATCCAACTCACCCTGAACAAGAGCCCCCGATGGGCTCGAAACTAGTCGGTACCGTCACTGATTTTCACTTGAGGTAAGCCGTTTTTATAACTAGTACATTGTGTGGTCACTACATCAAGCGATTCAAATATAGAGATAGAGAGAAGAAACTGAAGCCCCAATATCCCAATATGGGCACGGATTTCCAATCACATGGTTGAGAGATCAAATCTCGCCATTCTCCTATGTTCATTAACCATATCGTAGCAGAAGCCTAGGGCTTAGTTGGAGTGATAAAGTCAATATTAGTAAAGCAACAAAAATCTGCTAATATTTTCATATAAAAAAGATGACTGCCGGTAAACCGCAACATACTATTATCGACATCATATGTAGAATGGATAAAATGTATATAATACACAAAAAACACGTGACAAGAAAGTGAAATAAATCGTCATCAATTTCATATATTCTCGACTATTCCATTAAGAATGTCGTTACCCCAATGTTACCTTGAATAATGTGTAAGCTATTTAACAACACTAGTACAATCTATAATCTTAAAGGTTATTGAGTCTGTGCTATCAGTCTATGACTGATGGATAAGGTTACATTTGACACGGCTTTTTGACAAATAGAGTCACAAGATCACGCTTGTTGATAATAAAAATAATCTATTTTTTAAATTACAAAGTTTAAAATAAACCAAACAGTACAAAAAGGAAAATTTGGAACTGGAAAGGTCTATTATTAGTAAAGTAAAAAGAGCAAAGAGGTAGAATTTGATTTTTCAAAAAGTCGGACAAGGCTCACGTTCCATGATTAAAATAACAAAAGCTTTTCAGCGAGCTTACAATGAAACTTGTTTTAACCACAAAATAGTAAGAACAAAAATTTTTTTCACCTTGTAATATTAAAATTAAGGCGTACACAAATGGATTATATATTTATTTGTAATATACTTGATTAACAAGTTTGAGCTTCACACATCAAAGATATCGAAGGTAGGTCAAGGTTGATGTGCGAAAGATATTTATTAAGAGTACCAATAACTACCCAATTGACCTGATTTCGTGTCTGCTCACCTTTGTTGATTAGTATAGAAATTAATGATTTCGTACAACATGGAATTACGCTTTAGGTTTTTTTTTATTTTCACTTAATAAGTAATAAAAATTAGCCTGAGTGATTCTTATGTGGTTTCTACAACATCTTTACTTTATTTATTTAATTGAACAGTCTGTTCAGTTTTAGCTGAATATGTGTCTACTTCAAGCTACGGATCATATACTTTTATATATTTAAACTTCTATTCCTATGTAAAACATTCATAAGCAAAAAATATGACTTTCCTCTCAGTTGTGATAAAATATAATCAAGAACTTTTAACTCAAAGTTTCATCATTGAAAATAAATGCAATTATATAGATTGGTGATCTATCTTCCTTGAGAAAATTATTGTGGTTGTCATTAGCTTAAAGTGGTCGCCATTTAAGTTAGCTTGTCGTTATTAGCAACGGAAGGAAGGCGGACTAAAAGCCTCCGGTCTCCAGTGTAGTTTGTAAGTTAACCGAAGTGGGTGATCACATCAGCCTTATACTAGCTTTTAATATTTAACACTAGAAACTTGAGATTCACGTCACAAATTAAAGGTAATGAAATAATCTTGATATAAACGTGCACTACAAAGATTTTATTGTTTTGTTTATTGACTTAAAAAATACTGAAATAGTTTAATAAAAATTTACAAATTGATTTTTGATACGATTTTGTTTTAATCTTAACTACGCTATTAAAAATATTTTTTTATAAATATTACATACGACTCGCAACTTTTTAAACTAGTAAATTTTTAGAGAGTTTTAAATTTTTAAACAAATTAAAATTGCATTTGCATATAGTAAGTTAAAGAAGTTATCCGTAAAAGATTCTTAAATTGGGTTTAAATTATATTGGGTAATTTGATTGTAGAGAGAATAGTACATAATATGATGTATTAATTAAGGTGTATTTATAGTGTCTATAATGTGAGATAGTGTTCTTGTTCAAAGGAAATATAAGAACAATAAAAGCTAATTGGCGTGCTAGTAGTTACGGACGGAGCGATTACGGGGCGCCGAAATTGCGAAACTGACCTATTTCAAACGACCGAACCCAAATTTTCCCTTGTGATTTGTACTGGGTACTCTTGTTTTCTTTTATTAAAATTTTTCTTTTTGAACATCATTTTGCATCTGGTTTTGTAATTGTCACTATTATGAGTATTATTGTAACTTTTTGAATTTAGAATTAACGCTGTTACTACTTGTGGTGTTAAGAAATAAAAAAATAATTGTAATGGATGTAAAACATAGTCTAGAAGAACGCATTAGCTAAGTTTTTTTTTTAATTTATACGTAGAACAAGTCGTGGATAAAATGTGGTTAGGAATAGAGAATGTTAGTAAACAAATATAAGTCCATACGAAAAATATTCGTTAGATACCAAGTTTGTATTTCATTGTTCTTGTAACTTCACAAAGAAACTATTTGTGATATAACACGAGATAAATTGGTGCGCATTGCAAGCACTCTTATTCCATTGCCTCCTTTGAGAAGCGTCACATCATTTATTCTATCCTTATATAAATCGAAAACCATAACGGAAGCAATTCTTGAGATGACATTTCTTTATTCCCAAAAACATCCCTTACAGCGTACTGAAATCAAACAACAAATCATTTACGTGGAAAAACTGCGTCTGTGTATTGCATTGTTAAAACAAATGACGGCATTATTGAAATTACCAACACCGGATGTTGAATGTACAGGTCACTGGTCTAAACCCTCTATAATACAACAAAAAACTTTCTAGTTTGTAAACGAAATCGATCTCGCAAATATTTTACTTCGTTAAAATGTTTTGACACTCTTTAACCGTCTACTTGATGTAGTGATCAGGTTTTTAAACCAATTTTATATCAAGAAAAGTTATACAAAACTTTGAATTGTATTTTTTGTTGTGGCATGCACGCCACCGCAACAACTGTTGTTAAACAAAGCACGTACCAATACCTTCGTGTGTTGAGTTCAAATTGCCGTTTTCAATATACGAAGTTTATTTGGATCTGATGAAATGATATATTGTCTAAATAGCTTTCGATTTAGCTTTTTATATTTACGACGCTTTATAACTTTTACGATTTTTTAACTGATTGTGTTTTGTTTTATTTATTGCTTATTCATATGTGTTAGGTTAGCTCTGTATTGTTTTATATTTCTTTAACTATCGTGTCGTCAACCTCGGTGATGGGAAGACAACATCAAGATGACTGCCGGACCTCTTTGGAAGAGAGTCGCATGCAACAGGGAGCAATGGAGTTGTTTAAAGGAGGCCTATGCCAGGAGGCACGCTGAAATTAGGGATATCTTTTAACTAAAAATCTATAGAATCAATGCTGAAAAAAAATCAGAAAAAAGACTATATTGTTATTAATATGACTATTAAGTGCATAAGAAAAATGTGACTTTTTAAATTTGAATTCGACTATATGATATTCTTGGAATATGTGCATTATTTCATAAATGTGTGATTCTGAGACATCGTTAATCATTACTACACTCAAATGTACTATAAATGGCCACAATTCATTTACGAACTTATAAAAACCCGTGAAATCATTTCACTAAAAATGTTTAAGAAACATTCTGTTCGCACAATATTTCTCTAGATCAACAAAACCTTGCTTTCGACAAAGAAACCTGCCCACTACCCAGGGCTGCCAATAGAGTTAAAAACTACAGCTCAAACAATGTATTAAAATAAAATTCAAAAGTCATAGGTATAAACAAAAATCGATTTCGTGAAGATATGATCACGTTACTGATGAATTTGAAGCACCAATTACTTAATGAGTAAGGGTACAGACTACCGGTCTAACGTTAGTTCGAATCCCGTTATTCGATTATTGTCGTGAACCATATCCTAACACAAGCTTTAAGTAATGTAGAGGTTTAAATTAATGTAGTGATGCAAAAACAAGAAGTTGTCAACCCTACGTTACATCTTAACTATACAATCGCATAAATCAAACTAACAAGATATTAACGTCGAAACGTAAGCGATGTTGGCTACAAAAAGTATTGTGCCATTGAAAGGCTACGGGCAATGGGCTGTGGTCGGATGGCCTTTGCGAGCGCGCGACGTGAGCGCCCATACTATGTCACGTCTCTATCGCGCGCTGACATTCTATTCAGCCGTGTGACCAGCACGGGGATTACCGCTCACCCGGCTTCATAGCTGTACATACGTACATATTAATTTTGTATATGCTAATATGTTTTTCGGCAGCCAAGCGATCAACTGGCAGGAGACGAACGACGTTGGCGATCTCTTTGCATCCTTACGTCTCAAACTTACAAAACCTTTTTATTACAGCGATTAGATTCTTTCCAATATTTTTTGACAAGAGCATAGACCAAAGAATTTAATGACGACCTTTTTTAACTTTTAAATAAGTTATTACTAAAAGAGTCTCCATATCGGTGAATTGTATTGTTACCTTTATTATTACCAGTCTGAATAAATTTCATGGCAAATTATACTATTGTCAAGAGCCTAATATAAAAAATATGACAAGAAAAAGATTTTATTTGCACGTATGTTATAAAATCAAACATTTAAATCCACGCCATCTGTCCGACTGTTTTTTTTTAATAAAGATCACGTTTAAAAACTCTATAAAATAGGTACGTAGAACATCTAGCTGTGCACACACAAGGTGCCCCGCGGTCGTTTTTTTTTTACATTTCATCATTCAATGAACCGTATTCTAGTATTTTGACAAAAAGCGTCGACATGCCTCTAAGTGGATTATGCTTTTGAATTGATTTCACGTCACATTAATACCGCCTTTGTCTAATACGACACAATACAGCTTGTTATGTAGGTGTTGTTCGGTATGAATAAAGTTTTTAAGCTTTTTATCTGACAGTCTCCAGGACGTACGAAGCTTCTCGCTTTTTAGACATCTGTCTCTGCGCTTTGTACTTTGACTTGCTGGGCCGGATTTTTTATACATTTTTTTTTTAAATCTTACCAGATTTTTGTTGATTTACTGATATTTATTTTACCACTCCATCTAAGCTTAGACTTGTGCTAGGATATGGTGTACGATAATTGTCGAAAGGAATTCAAACCCACCACCGCTTAGGTTATTGGCACTTCAATTCATAATACATCATAATCAGTAAAAAGCTGACGTAGATTGCATGTGATGTTTTAGTATACAAACATCGCTATTAGGAGTTCTCTAAGAATGTCTCCGATACAGAAATTACGATACCATCTCGCATTTATTGTCTATGCAGATATCAAATTCATCATGTCATCAAGTATTTATACACTAAATTATTTGAAATGAAACTGTTGCACTGACTAATTCCATAGAGGGCGTTGCTTGGTATTTAGCAATTCTCGTTTAAAGAATCTTCTGAATATCGAGTGAGAGGCGGAACGCGCTCCCGGCGACACGTGCAAAACAAACCCGAATCCGCGGCGACGGTCAATAAATCAAGCATTATAATACAGGGGCTTGTTCGAGTGGCCGTATTGTAGCTTTATAGATGTTATGCCATTCATTACAGGCCATTAAACGCATTATAATGCGTTCACCGAACATCATTGACCTTCCCCGGCTCCCGGACTATAGGGATTGCATGATAAAAATTGCCAATCCATACAAACTCACGTGTCAAGATATATTGGTTGCGTTATACCTCAGAAAGCTTTGTTTGGGCGCGATGCGACAAGCTATTCAGTTATCTGATAATAAATGGTGTAATGTTGATGGCGAGCCCCGGCGGCGAGCGGCGCACAATGTGCCCGCGATCGTAGCTAACGCAGACACTTCGATATCGCGCTGATTTCACTGTCAGCCATCTTTCATTCTTAAACACAGACTTGTCGATAGTTATAATGATTTATTCGATAAGCCAATACCAAAGCAATATTATCAAAGTTTTTAATTCACATTCTAAAGTGTTATTTTTTTTAGATTATACCATCTTTGTTTTAAATTAATTTTCGGCAACTGTTACAAGTTTTTAGCTAGAGTTTTAGTGCAAGTTATCCCTGGAAACTTTGGACATTTTTCATATTTCGAAAAGTCGTTATTCAAAAAAAAAAGTCTAGACATTTAGACTTTGAATATACTGGTCGTGCGAAGTTGTAGACACTTATATAATTCTACATTTGTTATTTAAAAAAGGAACGACTAGAATAAGAGGCGTCCTTATTTACACAATCCCTTTCCACGAAAGTCAGTTACGTTCATTCATCGAAAGAAGATTAATAGTTCGCGAGGTGATCGCATTCTTGCTTCGTTCTTCTTTTAGAAAAGTTTATGGCGTGGAAATAACAATTTGCAGTTTGGTGATCAGAGGTTATTGTGTCCAACAGAGGGCGTGACCGCGCCCGGTCCCTGAAAATGTTTTGATGTTATATCCAAATATTTACTTTTACCTAAAATTCTTTGTGCAATTCTTTTTTTATTGAATGGACAAACCTTACTCTTAAAGAATGGTGTTTGAAGACATTTGTAAAAAAAGTTTACACGCCTCAGACAATATTGAAAATAACTGAGACATTGTATAGACTATTCATAACAGTCGACGTAAGTTAGATTCTTGGTCAAAAGTGACCTAAGATTTGTGAATAACATTAATACAGCGTTTGTACTGGTACGGTACGGAGGTTAACGTATACTGTACTCACTATACTGGGCTATAATTATAATAATAAAGCAACGTGACCATCACCACGAGGTCTTGTCACTATACTCGTTAGGAATCCAACAGCGTCACATATCCTGAGGATTTTTATAATCAATGTCAAAACACAACCGTATCCTTATGTTTCCTGTAATATTTCTGCATTTTCGCTACACCGGAAACGAGGGCGATAACATAAAGTAAATGCATGTTTTAATAATGTTCAGTCGTCGGGGATTTTTCCGTTTATCTGCATATTCGTTACTAGCTTTTAAATTTTTAAGAAGTGCCTAAACTACGTTTTTGTTTCTTATCATCGCTTTTCTAATTAATTGGATACCCGCATGACGACAGTAAGTTAGTTAGGAAAATAGTAAAATCCATGTGGTATAAATCACTATTTTTTTTATAACCAAAATTAATTCGCTTGCCTAGTGGCTCCATCTACAATTTCGCAATTTAAATATGAAGTTAATGCTGATGCTATGTACAAAGTAACTTAACCATTTTTAACAATCAAATCTATGATGAAGTAAAAGTATATCATTACTTTCGTATTTTTTATGTATTTTTGAGTCTATTTTTTTATTTAAATTATTAAGAAATAATATGTGCTGCAATAATGGTAAAACGCCCTCTATTGGTTTACAGCGGATTTAATAGAACCATCTCAGTACAACTTTTTTTTACTTTAGCTTTCATCCAACAGGTGGCGCTTAAATTAAATTTGGCACAGCGACTGTTTAATTTAATAACATGCAATAGATGGCAGTGTATGAAATTACATGTAAACTCAATTATTTAATATACAGTTTAACATTGGAACTTTGTATAGTTAACAGTCTTACTAATATTATAAATGCTAAATTTTGGATGGACGTGACGATGCTTGTTTCCAAAAATCTCCGGAAAGCTACATGGTCCTGGATGCAATTTGGTATAGAATTTACAATACTGTTGGGGAAAAAACATAATAGACTACTGTTTTTTTTTTTTAATTGCGTATTTTTTTAATCACAACTAGTTTCTGTGACGTAACACTGAGGTATACACTGTCCAAGTGATGCACGCGCTGTCAAATGTAAAGATAGATTTAGATGGAAAGAACTTGCTTGCGCTCTGTAATTAGCAGCCTCCGATAATACCACACACGCGCCGCTCCTTTGTTTACGTCCGTCACTAATCGCTTTAGGAATATTTAAATGATGCCGTCGCCGGATGTCGTTTGATCTTCTCGTTTCGAATGTTTGAATCATGAAAATAATTGAAGATTTATTTATAATACCATCATTGTTAACTGCCTATAGCCAAATGTCATTTATAAAATTGTTTAATAAATGTATTTAATATAAAATTTGTTCAAAATCTCATTATTTACATGTTTGTAGGTTTCAAGCGACTAGTAAAACTCACAGTGTATCTATTTTAAATAAAGTAAATGTACAAATTGTGCGTCTTTTGAAATACGCAAGTGACTAACAAGAGGCAAAAGTTGACTTAAGTGTCGTATTATTAATATATCCCGGTATATAGTTATCAATGACGTGACGCGTGACATATTACGTATTTACATAAACATATGCTATGTTAATTAAAAGTTGGTAATTTACCAAACATAATGCGGTCTTCCCCACTGTGAACAAGTTACATTAATACACTTTAAGTGAACACAAGTCACATTAAGCGTGGAAATAAAAAAAAATAAGTAAGCCTATATCACCATATTAAACTCCTGTCAAATTCAGTTCAGCTGTTACGAAGATTAGCCTGCACAAACGCGGACTTGTGAATTTAAATGAGGCAGATAAATTTTATTTTTTAAAGTAATTCAATTATATTAGATGCACGTAATATATTACTGTAAGAGGCACTGGAGAAGGCCTATGGCCAGCAGTGGGCAGACAAAAGTTGATAAGGATTACATATCAGATCATATCAACCACATGTCGCCCGATGCTGAGCGTAGTCCTACCCAAAGATCGCCACGAC
>JAODUI010000030.1:4888759-4910920 GCA_027563995.1 Papilio gigon | reverse complement strand
GCCCCCGATGGGCTCGAAACTAGTCGGTACTGACACCGAGTTACACGTGAGTTAAGCCGTTTTATAAGTAGTATTACATACATACTATTTAATTATCTTTAATACAAAAGCTTATAAAATATTAATATTTCCAGTATACATTGTTGCGTATTCATTGGACGTAATAACTCTAGCACAATAATAAGTTATGTGATCCAAGTGTTTCCCGTTAACTGTAATCCTAAAGACAGCACTGCTTTATATACGTGGGTTTCAATTAAATAAATATAAATCCTATACGAAAACAAAATGTTTTTAAGAGAATGTAACTTTTTTTTATTTAAAAAAAAAAGTGTTTTTTGAGTAATCATCTGTGTTTATGATACGATGTTAAAAAAATAACATTATTCGTACGAAATACGTAGCTTCATTCGGACATGTATACACCAATAAAGGTCTTAAAGTCATTAAATGGAGACTAATTTACATCTCAGAGGAGGAAAGGACGAATAAAATAGGGTCATTGGGGCTGAAGAATGAACTTTTTTTTACATAAAATATACCGAATGCTTTATCATTGTAATACTACAAACATTAAAAAGTTAATTAAAACGGCTTTCTTGTTTTTATGCAAATCATATTTTCTTCTATTATTATATTTTCAGTCGCTGGTAACGTATATATTTGACTTGTATTTACAATACATTACGCTAATCGCTTTAATTTCGTTCTAAATTTAGCGAAATAGTGGAAAATAGAAGACCAGTTCATAAAATACTAATAAAGCGCAAATCGTTCAGATCAATTTAAGTTATTTTAATACAATTAAGGTAAGGGAAACTACTTAATTTTATATAGGTATGTTCTCAAAGTAGACGTAGGTATAGCAATGTAATTCATACGACACATTACGCGAGGTACACCGACCGGAACATATGCGGTATTTAATAAAAGCTTAATAAACAATAACCATATATTTCACATTGTTTACGCATAAATTCTCATTTGTCACATAGAAATATTTTGATACCAATATGTTTGGAAAGACTACGTTCGTAGCGCATCTAAGCGCGTATCATTCATACTACAATAGCACGTGTAGAATCGTAGCTAGGCTACGAACGTAGAATGTCTACGTAACAGACAATCTACGAACTTTAAAAGTGGTCGAAGGTTTATTCAATTTCTTTACATTTAGTTAATAAATTTCATTTAATAAAGAAAGTAATAAGAGATGGTCGCTTCTCATGTTTATCGTTGAATAAGAATTTATGTAAAAATGTGTTCATGAACGTACGTTTACTGATATTTTACCGAAAGATAACTTTTCTCTGTTCGTGTCGGTTGTGGTTTGGAACAACGTTGCGTGTGCATATGTGCTATTTACGACGTATTTTGTGGTCGAAGGCATGGAAAGTTTAATGCAAGATTCTCAAAGTTAACGTATTCAAGTAACATCAAAGTGTGCTATAGTAAAAACGTACTAACAAGAAAGCTCAACATATGTTCAAAGAAAAACTCACAAAATAGTATAAATAAAGTTTTTTCTTCAATTAGTTTAAATTTAAGTAATGAAAAAGAGAGAATAGTAGACCAGAGATTTCCAAACCAGTACGACTTAGGTTCCTTCAAGACGCGAGCGTACCTCTTTCTCAATGGCCGGTAACTCATCTATTCCTCTCGTGTTGTGGATGATTGTGGTCGTCGATGATCACTTCGGTATTCCCGCTGCTCGCTTGTCTCCTTCTCTTATTAAAAACAAAGATTGCTTCAGTCAAAAAATACTTCTTATTCGTATAAACTGTTCCTAATGTTTATCCTTTTGCAGTCTTATAGCGTTGCATTCGTTTAAAATGAGTATTTCGTTTGTAATAATAACATTTTATTATGTCTCTTGAGCGTGGTTACACGTAATCATTCCAATCTTAAGTAGCATCTTGTGTTAGGGGACCGATATAAATAGTTTTATCTTTGTCTTTGGATATTTCCTTTTACTTTAATAAACGTTGTTTTCTGTTTAATAAAATGACAACATTAATGGATTTTACACCAACAAGAGGCCCTGGGAGGATTTATTACTTCGGTTTTGTGACAGAAATAAGGTATCTATAGATTATACATTTGTATATGAAACTAATTAAAATAAGATCATAACATCGTCATCAACCTGCCCTTTTCCCGATAGTGGGTCGGCACAGTATGTACTACTCTTCCAGCTTAAATCTCTGTCAGCCATCATATCTGAACTCACACACTTTCAAAATGACATTATAACAAAATTATCAATAAACATCACTACCGCTACTTCCGTGTACAGACAGCCACTTAAAGAGCATTTAATAACAATGTTCATAAAATTTCTTTTACCAGGAAATAATTGCTAATTAACTCAAATACTTTCTTCCATTACTTTTTTTATAGAAAATAATATTCCCCGAGGATTTGAGATGGAAACTTAATTAGAAAAACTTCTCCGCCTTGCCTTTTAATCGTTATTATTTAAAAATAAATTGTGCCTGTCATTTGAAGCGCTTTAGTTTCAACTTTACAAACACTAATTCATTTTTTTTAATTATAAAAGAACTAAGCAACAAAGCCTCATCATTTATAACTAGAATAGAAACTTATAATTTTATTAGTGCGTATTCTATTTAATTTGTCTATTACACAAGGACGTCACCCATACATTGATAACAATGACATATTCAAAAGGAATTTGACTGGTCCTTACATTAGGCTTACCATGTAGCCGACGCCATCCCCGTTTCTCGTATCTCTCGATTATAAGTGTCTTGATAGTTTTATTAACCGTAAATATCAGTTCATTGTGTTACAAAGAACGCACGTGGTTGCTTCGAAAGTCGGAATAAGTTGGCTATGGTATTATAAATTTTTGATACATTTGAAATAGTAAGGAAGGAAAGTAGAGTTGGTTTTATAATAACAAACAAAACTGTCAAACGTACCTTTGTGATTGAACACAGCGATCGCAGTAAATACGAGTAACATTCTATGGTGAGATGGGATGTCTGATGCCTGATTTTCCGCAATGTTAACCAAATAAAGTGATATCAATTTAAGGTGCATTTTTTATTGGAAAATATCAGCAGATATTTGCTAGTTTACTAATTTTTTTTTTAAAACTCCAACTAAGCTCTCCAACTCCAACTAGGCTTGTTCTAGGATATGGTTGACGACAATAGTCGAATGGTGGGATTCGAACTCTTGACCACGTGAACGGAAATTCGTAGTCTTAACGTACATAATTCTATATATATGTATCCACGTAATTAACGTATATTGGCGCTTCTATATCAAAGGAGATATTGTAACATTATCCGTCTTATCACAATAGTTATAAGGTATCCATAGTTAGTGTTATTAAACTTCTCCTTAAGTAAATAAGAGATAGAGTTTAATAAGGATTTCGCGCATTGTAAAAGAATTTCCGGATTAAAAGCAAGGAACGAGTTCGCTAGAGTTCTGTTGGTAAAAGTTTCACAAGAAAAATTATTTTCAGAAGTGATTCTCGGGACCGGGATAAAGTAATTGATTGTTCAAAGTTTTGAAATTTGTTACAATTTTACTTTAAACTTTATTTAAGAAATTAAATTTATTGCGCGGTTGTAACTATAGAACAACAGAAGTTATTTTATTAATCTTTTTGTATTACACACATTTCCGAAAGGAGGGCAAAACGAGGATTGGGACCTCTAGTATTAAGCGATCATCAGTGGTACTGCAGATGTAGTGGTTTGTTTATTACTTGACTATGCATTACAGGAAAGTCCTCCGATGACATATTTTTTTATAATTATGTCACTAACATTAAAACATTTTCACATTATAGCAAAGAGTGTATAGTCGAATTCAATGAAAATAATAAATGTGTGTTTCATTAATTTTAACTCTGAAACCTTATAAAATGAAACCTTATACAATAAATGACATTGTCTGTCACATATATAATTATAATTTCTCATTTTCATTGAATTCGTGTCTGTACATTTCTTTCTACCAGACTTGTTACAATTGTAACAATACTGCGGACGAGTGGAGCGCTCTTCACCGCCGCGAGCCGACACCGCTCCAAGCCCGCGCTGTCTGCACTCGCGCCCACACCTTGATAACGCACGTAATTCAGTGGGACTATATAACTGAAATGTCATGTATATGTTACATAGTGAATTCTATTTAATGTTGTTTCTGTATCTCAATTTATACGGAACAGTTTTTTTTTTGCGTTTACTGAACACCTTATAAAAGCTTCATCACAATCTGTCCAGTCATGTAGAAACGCATGATAAACACATCATGATTTTTGGTTTGAACATATGTAGACGGTGAGAAGACTGTTAGTATTTTAATTACCTCGTTCATACAGACATGAAGAAACATAATTATGAATATTTCTATAAAGAACAAAGTAGCTCTTGATCACAACTCCATATAATGTTAAGTGCTGTGTATGAGATATGTAGATAAATTTATTAATTAAATATGTACACAAATACATAGACTATCATACAAAGGTACTCGCAAAGGTAAGATTTTGATAAGGCACTTACAGTCCTGACATACCAACGAAAGCCTCAAATTATCCCAGAGCATAATCAGGAAGCTTGTATAAATTAAGTTGAGCCTCTTTCTACGCATACAAATTCGAATTTACAACTTTTTACGTTTTATAAATAAATAATTTGGCGACTTATGTCAAGCGCACATGTTTACAAGGCTCCGGGGCGCGGGCCCGATGTAAATCGCTGGTAAATTATTATTTACTGAATTTTAAGTACGAACGATACAAGGGTGAATATTGTCTCGACATTTTGCAGCACCTTTGCTGACATAATTGTATTAACACTCTCCCATCTCCTTAATGTCATGCTCAAAGAAAATTCGTTACTTTGTAATTTAATTCTGGAACATACGCATTGATAGAACAAATCGGATTTACGTCTTCACATCACACGTCTATATGGTTCTCACTTTAATGTTTTGTATTGGTTCCAAAAATAATGGAATCTGGTCTATACAAGTATTATAAAAAGTTTTGTTCGTAGATTTGTTATGTACGTGTTATTGAAAAAGTAAAGTAAATTAATACTACATTTATTACCTATTTTACTAGTAAAGGGAATGATCCTTTGATATTGTAGGAACAGCTAGACTTAAACTTAAACCTTGCTCTGTCTCTTAAAGGTAGGTTGGGTATAAGCGATAGTGGATACCTATGGCATCGCCCACTTCGCTATTTTAGCGAATTCCAGTGGCTGTTTTCCCTTTTGTCACCTTTTATTATAAATCATAAATATTACAATGACTTCTGAAAGATTAACTAAGTTCTTCGCTAAGTTTAATTCACGAAATAATACATCAAATTTTATAATTTTCAAATATAAATAGTACGTATATTTGTATTTGTTCATCGTGTAATGAATGCACGTTTTATTCAGAGTCGTCTGAAGCGCAATGCAAACGTTCGTAAAATTCAGTGCGAAACTAAAATGCCATGTAAATAAAACAAAGTTACATTCCCTCACTAAAATGCTCTAAATATTTTTGGGTAATTTCATACGAGAAATTTTGTTTGGCAAACGTCCAGACACCTGTTAAGATATTTGTTTCGGACCATCAGATGTGTAATTTAAAAGCTCCAGCGTGAATAATTTTGATTGTACTTAAAAGTAAAGATGATTAAAATGTTGAATTTATATTACTTTTTTTATTTATTTATTACTTACAAAAATGTTTTAATTCTTAATACTCTATGCATACAATAAATCATATAAAAATGCGAGTTGCATATTATTAATTTGAATTAACTTAATTAATACCTAAATGAAACATGCCCATTGATCGAAATTCGACAAAAAGACTAAGATTTTTTGTTGGGCAAAAAATATCTTTTTTTTCATATTAACTATGTCAAATTCATGATTACATGTTTAAGCAGTTTAATTAGAATTTGTAAAAAAAATGTAGCACCTGATTTGTGAATATAAATTAAATTCAAGTTATAATAATGTTTACAAAGTTTTGTACAAGTCAGCAAATACTTAAAGGTCGTTCCTTAGGCCGCCTAAACACGACTGAGTTGAAATAAGGTCGAGTCCATCAATTATAACGTAAGCTCATTTATCAAAGGCGAATGCGACGTAATTATACTAAATTTAGAACTGAATTAACATGTCTGGTATATACTATGTCGTCTTAATTCGTGTACCTAAGACCTAATTGATTTAAATTGTATTTTATTTTGTCAAAAATAACAAAGAAGACACAATGTTTTCTGTGAACAGATTTATCGTATATCTCTCCCTTCTTGGCTTAATAATCCCGCATGGTGGTGGGACATAAAGTGTCCGTCTTCTCCACTTCGCTCTATCGTCAACATCTTGGTCCGAGACTTGGCAGACACACATGTCTCTGAGCACTACATCTTTCCATCTCGTCTTGGGTCCTGCCTCTGGATCGGCGATTCAGAACAGATTCATCGTATATATATTTTTTAAATCTAAAAATAAGTAGCTTTAAAATTACTGTAGTTTAATATGATATAAGTGAAGTCGAAGAATCTAACCATATATTTATTTTCACTCAAACTATGAGCACATTATCCTGTATTAGTACAGTGTGAAATGACATCATGTCAACGTAGTCTGTTTATAATGAACACGGTATACGTTATATAAACCATCAGCATACGTCCTTCAGTGTAGCACAAAGCAGAGATACCGCACAGAAAGATAAGGTGCGATGAAAAAGTGGGCACATATTCATTTCCATAAGGCGTGAACGCGCTATCACGAGCCAGTGGCGGAAAGTAAATAAACGCACCTCGCACATTTCCTTTGAATCGACGATGAACACGTGCCTTCACAGTAAGTCAATACGATCTAAATGGAAAAAAAACCCAAGGTGTACAAATGGCATACATTCTTTTAATATAATGTAAAAAATCATAACAGCTACAATTTCAATACATACATGCATTTATCTGTTACATTCTAACATTTTAGTGCTTGTTAATTAAAAATAAGAAATAAGTAAACAATAAGAAAAAGAAGGAAGTAATAAATTTTAAAATTTGTAAAATCTTTAGCCCTCTTATCGTCGTTTGAAAAGAAAAAGTAACAAAAACGGTATGAAAAGATAGGCGCGGTTAAAAGGTTGCGAAAATTAACTATCTCCGTAACTCCTTTACCAGCGTTTCGCATGCCAGGCATCTTCATATCGCTGCTAAAAGGATCTCACAAAAAAGTTCATTTTCTAAGCAACCTTCTTTTTGTAGCGCTATACGTTTTCTATACGGGATCAAGTTTAAAAAACATTTTCTCCTTTAAGATACCATCGTTAACATAACGATGATATCTCGTATAATTTTGGTTAAATATTACTTTGATATTTTTTACTAAATTATTTTTAAATTAAGATTTAAAGACTCGAGTACAGCTGCCTGAATGATTTATTGTCGAAGATAGAAACGTACTCACTTCGTGCTAATGAGTTTTGGTAACGTTTTTGCACGTGCTCACCTCACATTGATTAATATATCCATCAAGATTAAGATTTAATCCGGTTAATGTCTAAAGATTGCTTTATACGTTTAGTGAGTAATTTGCTATGTAACATTACGCTACAGGGGGCTTGTTTGTACCCTTCTTATATAAAGACATGAAATATATCTTGATGAAAATTTCAACAGATATATAATGGCCAGCAAACGTCATTAATATGTCCTTTTCTGTACTACTCTTCCATGAATCAATGTCAGCCGTCTTATCTAAATCTTCTTGTTTATGCACTCTTCATCTCTTCGCAAAACAAGTCTATACCACGGTAACATTTTGTTTCTGAATTTTTCTATAACTTTTTCTTTCTTTCTACCTTATTTACCTTCTATCTAGAGCTAGCAAACGTCCTATAATTAATTTTATATCTCTTAATTACAATCCGGTAACTCTATTATATAAGTTAGCCGGAAAAGTCTATACTTCTTTTTACCAACGATTCCAACCCTGCTTTTAAGAACCCGTCCCGTGCAGTAACATCGTCCAAAAGGAGAAATAGTGCGGCTTTGAATTTAAATTGCTGATGAAGTTGGATATTAGCCCACTGCACTACGCTGATAGTTAACTCCGTGCTTCTGTTACATGAACAGTGTTATTAAAATAAAAAAAAGTTAATTTACTTTTTAAGCTAATTTAATTGTTTTTTTTTCTAATCAATGTTTTACATGAATTTATAATTTTAATGTAAAACTTTAGACTGGCAGTTCATGTTTTTATTTCTCTAAACGACACAGAAGATTAAACTGTCTTAATAAGAACACTACTTATAAAAACGGCTTAACTTACATGCAAATCGGTGTCGGTACTGACTAGTGTTGCTGTTATTGATGTTCAGGTTTCTAATTAACTAAACTAGTCGGTACTGACACCGATTTCTAAGTGAGTTTAACCATTTTTATAAGTGGTGTTAGAGAAATGTCTCACAAAAGTTTTAATAATTTAATGGTCTTAATACTTCTTGAAAATATTTATAAAGTTAAACATTTTATTATACTTTCGAGGCTCGTGGCACTATTTTAAAAAAGTATTAATACTAATTCGTGAGATCGACGTTTCATTTTGAATATTGTCGAGACGCCGAGAGCTTTGTTGTTAGAATTGCATCCCGTCAATTAAACTAAAAGCAACCTTTTAATGTTGTTTCGAGTTCAGCTTTTGAAAGTTAAGCCGTGACTTCCCTGATGTAAATTGAATGAAAACTTAAAATAAAATGAATTAAAAGAAATAAGCTCCGACTCGGATTTTTTAATAATACTAACAGAAAACATAACGCAAAAAATAATTAAATATGTAATTAGAAAAAATATTTTATAGTGCACTTGCGATAATGTATTCTGCTAAATACTGAAAGATATTTTCAGCAATGTTTTACCAAATTTTATAGATTAAAAGTCTTCCATTGTCATTAACCTAACATGATTGAAGTTTCAAGAGTAAATTAAACCTTCTGGTTTTATTGGCAATGTTCAAGAACTTATTTAAATTAGTTTACGACGCGTTCGATCGATAACTTTGTACATTATTAATGAAAATGTTTCCTTCATGCGTCGAGAAGTTTTGTATGAGTTTGCATGTTAGATATTATTTTGTATTTCATACTTTAGTCTAATTGAAAAAAATGGTGTTTTTAACAATATCTGTAATACCTGAATAGTAAACTAAATGATTATATAGTCTATGTTGTAACTTAAAAGATAAAAATACTAGTTACTGTCCGCTACTTGTCATCATCATCATCAACCTGCCCTTTTCTCTACGGAGGGTCGGCACAGTATGTACTACTCTTTCAGCCGTCATATCTGAACTCACACACTTCCTACTTATATCCTCTTTCACGCAATCCATCCCCACCTTCTTCGGTCTTCCTCAACCTTTAACCATCAATATATTTTCTCTTTACTACTTATAAAACGGCTTAGCTCACGTGTAAATCGGTGTCAGTACCGACTAGTTTCGAACCCACCGGGGGCTCATCTTCAGGGTGAGTGGGAACGGTACTATAGCGCGTTCGCGGCCCGTCGCTCACTTTTTTTTAAATATTTCCTCTTCTTTATTATGGTTTTATTAGTTGAAAAAATTTAGCTAATGGTCGCGAAAAACGATCCGGTATTTAGAGTAGCACTTATTGCGAAACCGAATACCGAACGTAAAGTGAGTCGGTGCCGTATAGACGTGCCTAAAATTATGTCTCATCGATACTGTAGACATTGGCGGCGTACTATGGACGCCCTCTGCCCTACAACGGGGATATAGGAACTTAAGTCAAGTCATATTGTAGACATCGGAGATTGCGTACACAAGTTCAACTTACTTTTGTATTATTAATTTTGGACGACAAAATTCTTTTTGCTATCAAAGGCACGATAATTTTACTCATGTAAATATGAGTTTGTATTTAATTAGATCGACTTCCTTTAACCGAAAGGGTTGAACCGAATTGAACCGAATAATATTGACATTTATAAGCCCATATCATATAATAAGATTATATTTCTAAACCAGTACAAGTTAGGGGCATTTAAGAAGCGAGCATTCATCTTTCTCAAAGGTAACGCATCTGTGGTTCCTTTAGTATTACGTATGCCAGTGGCCGTACATGAAGACTTTTGTAATCCAGCTCGTTTGCTCAGTTCTCTTCAAAAAAAAATCCTGATAAAACGTTTTTAAAATAAATTATTGATGATATAAAATAATGTTACACGAGTGAACTTGCAACTGATAGCAACTAGTCACATACTCAGTGGAGCGGAAAATTATGATCGTCTCTGTTATATGATGCTTTTGCCGAACTATAATAGTAAATTTAAATTAATGAAATTATTGTGATAATTAATTTACACTTTATTCAATTAATTAGTGTTTAAACAAAGACTAATAAAGTATCCAAAATGTAATTTATTTATTTTATAATAAATAATATGTAATACGTCCAAAAATATTTATATTTCTAAGATGTAATTGCTCTATAAAATATAATAGGAATAACATACTATGACAAAAAGTATATTACTTATGGGACAGTTATTTGGAATTAATTACTTTTTGTAATTAAAGAGAAAATAACAAGATTGCTTTACTCGTCAATCATATCAGCTATAAAGCAAAACACTTTTAGAAATTCCCAGCAAACGGGAAGCGATGGAAATACGGGCGAAGGGCGGAAATTGAAAGTCCATGTGTCGGAGGCGAGACTACCTGGCCCGAGCAGCCGGCAATTGATCGAGTCACTTTAATTGTAAAATATTTATTTCTCTATCAAGTTTAACACTACTATTTTAATATTTCGCATACAATGATATTTAATGGGTCTGTATGTGTTAATTTACACTTTTTTTTTCCTTTTATTGACAGTTATAAAACATAACAGTGATATTTAATATTATAAAAACAAAAGCATCCCGCCTGGCCAGTTACCACAGATTGTAATAAAGTTAAAAGGTGCAGTAAACAAACGACGGCGTTCCCACTTTATTTAAATTTAATGCTCAAAATGTTTAAGAATGTTTGTTACAAACTGAAAGGCTTTTGTAATAATGGTCTGAATTGAGAAAATTGTTGGGTGTTAGCATTGTTACTCAACTCCATCAAGTCTCCGCAAACTTTTCTCATTAGTGCAGTTTGTCGCAATATAGTGGCGGGATTTTATACTGCTTTATCCTAAGAAGTGTTCTCACTCAAATAATAATGTTTATCAAATGTTTATATTCAATTTGGAAATATACATATCATTAACCTCGACACATTTGTGTAATGTGTACTTGTTAATGCTGTTCCAAAGAAAAGTATTCTGTGAATAATTTACACTATAGAAGGCGGCCATTACACTATTTTCTTTCCATTGATAGTGTAATTTTGTTCGTAATATGAGATAAGGTACAAATATACCGTTATTAGGTATTATTAGGGAAATTGATGGTAATATTGTATTCTGGTAGATATTTTCTCTTTGCTTCCAAAGTGCTTTTTTAATACGAACAGAATATAGAGTGCCGGTGGCGCAGTTGATAAGCGTGTGACCTGACCGGACCCAAGTTAGATTCCCGCTATGTATTAATGTGTTTTTTTTTACGAATTAATTATTCACATTTATCTAACGTTCTTACCGGTGGGAATATCATGATGAAATTGGCACAGAACGACATCGACTTTTAAAAACGTATATGAAGTCAACCAACTGGTATACTTAGTCGGGGCAAAAATATAATTTTTAATCTTTTGGATTTAAATGAATTAACAAATCCCCTAACGCGAAACATTATGAGTGAATCTTATAAACATTGTCAAGTTTTTTTCTTATTCAAATATTTTCTTATAAAAAAAATGTGACTCAGACGTCAATCACGAATCACAATTTGGCAGAAGCTCCGGCGATTGGCTCTAAGGCGACCTCATTATCAACAAATGAGGTGGAGTCTGAGCACGTAAATCGACTTTGGATTTTGAGCATTTTAAATGCAAATTTATCATCTACATTAGGTACGACTTTGGCTACAATACTTAATAAACGTAGAATTACGATAGTGTTACAAAAAAAATGAATGAAGTTTTTATTTCTTAATAAAAATGTACTTTTTATGTTTAAAATATAATATATTTCCAAGCTATATCTCTGTGACAATCTCTTGAACATCTGTCTGTAATATAAAAATTCCATTTCTACAAGACATTTCTCCAGACCCGCCATGTGTCTCCAAACACTTCTTAATAATCTTTCTTCACTTCTTTCTTTTTACGATTCACGTTTCTTGTCAATGTTATCAAAATGTTGCATGTAATTTGGCTTACTAAATGGCCGTTTAGTGACACCCTTAGTAAAGTACAGATCACTCTCGTCGACGCTGTGTGTAGCAGTGAATTATCACAATTTATTAAGCTTTTCTACACATTTACTTTGATATATTATCTATTATATATTTATCTCCAGTGCTTTAGTAAATATTAAATCTGATTTTAGTCACTTATTAAGGTATAAAATATTGATATTCATAAAACTAAAATGAATGAATAAACAATACAAGTTAATTTCAATATAAAAGTAGTTCCAGCATTGAAGTTTCGACTCGAACTCTGGTTGAACGTTGAAACTCCTCTAAATTTTTATTTTTAAATGAAGCAAGCTTTCAATACATAGTCAAGCTTCCTCGAAGTTTCGGCAATCGAAAATTGTTAA
Organism: Papilio gigon; assembly: GCA_027563995.1. NCBI lineage: Eukaryota > Metazoa > Arthropoda > Insecta > Lepidoptera > Papilionidae > Papilio > Papilio gigon. The sequence continues at coordinate 4,898,197 of JAODUI010000030.1, read as the reverse complement.
CGACGATCAATCATCGCCAATGAATAAAGTTTTAAACGAACCACGGCTTGAAATGAAAAAAAAAATTGCCCGCAGATTGAAATTTGCTACAGATTTATTAGCTAGTTCAGTTAACTGGAGATCAGAAACAATGAGTTAAAACTTTGTTTTAAAAAACCGTAATTCCAGCGACAGGAATAACGTCTAAATTTGAAAATGTTTAGGTGTATTTTATTTTGTAACCTAGTAAAGTTTAAAAGTCTTTAATAAAAAAAATACAAGCTTTTGAAATAAACGTTCACAACGATCGCGACATTTTATAAAACTTCTTCAATCAAATAAAAAAAAAAGAATTATAAAGATGCATTCGTATTAGTCAACTACAATATAAAATTTCATAAAGCTTAAACTAAACCCTCTTACTATATATTGCAGTTACTCAAAGCGGTAAAACAGCAATGTAAATCAACTGATACTCAGAGTAGTTCACTGAGAGCGAGCTCGCGTGCAAACAAAACAGAACGAATAAAAGGAAAAGCACTCGTCTTTCAATGTCAAAATCTCTCTCCGAAATTTCCTCAGTGTAAATACAAGCCATTCAAAAGATTGCTTCGTTTATCCCAAGTCGTTTGCAATCTTGTACTTCGTGTGTGTAGTGTTTGAGTGTTTGAACTCCCTTCCTCGAAATGAAAGTACGAACGTACTTTCATTGCCCACCTATTTTTGGCTAACTTTTATACTGTAAAGGTACAATTTCTCGATTTGTAAATTTGCTTTTTCGAAAACTTATATCAAATAATGTATTACTTACGTAGTAGCTATTATGAATTCAATTTGTTTTAGTTCCATTGTAACGATGTTCCACCATTGAGGTGGTATTAAGTTTATCTCGAGTGCGGTGGCTGCAGTACATAACATGCAAATGCAGACGACGATTGTATCCTTTCTTAATCCGATGTAACATCTCCGCTACGAGATCGAAGCAGGTCTGAGACAAGACAATCACAAGACAAAACCAATTCACAGAAATTCCGAACTAGAAATTGTTGTAAAACGCAAATACACTTCCCTGTTTAGAATTGAATATAAAACTAAGAATGGGAATTAGTATAATTTTATTTAAATATATTTTAAGCGTTCAGTTTTAATTGAACAATTGAACTGTACAGTGAAAACTGAAAGAGTGTAACATAGTTAAATGCACGTATTTACTGACTTGTATGTGACTCATTTTTTTTTAATGTAAACTAATTTTGTTATTTAACTACGAGACTGTAAGTAAATCGATAACTTCAAGTGTATTTTAATGATGATTAATTACATTTCATGTAAGAAATATTAACTTAGCGGCGGTTTACAACCATTAAGTGAGTTTGGGTGCGGGCAGCGTATCTTGCTACAAGTAGGTAATATTGTAAGTGCATCTAACATTAGAAAGCTACGCACGTTACTAACTGGAGTCTCGATATAAAAACAAAAGCTTTACGCTTCGTTTACTCCGTATGTTATGTAGTTTCTTTAAACAATAACAATGGAGCGGCGGCGCGGCGGCGCGGCGGCGCGGCGGGGCCCTTCCCTCGTACGGGGCAAGCTCTGAGACGCGTCTGTTAGCGACAGTTTCACATATCCAGGTACAATGTTAGCCTGATATACTATACTTATATTTTATACTATAAAAATGTAAATTGTAGAATGTGTAAGCATGGATGTATAACGCTCTATATGTACATTTCTTCTCTTACGTCTGTTATAATCCCACCAGCGTAGGAGATACAGAAATTGTAGCATTTTTATTTAAAGCTTTGTAACATAACTTTATTATATTTTTTTATTAAAAATAACGTTACTATTTGTGATGCGATTTCTACATTGGCATTAGTGAAATGCGAATCGTAGATTGCCTTTCCTAATTTAATTAAAATGAATCAAATAAGTTTTCAATAACATCAGCGCGCCTACCCGCATCAGCCGACATGCGGGTAATGTTTTAGTGTAATTAAATTTGTTACATTTGATATTTATTTTTGTGACAGACCAATTATTAATATAACAAATTATATTAAAATGATAAATATTCGTCGAATGTTTCATTAGCAATTTTATCTTTTTATTAAAAATGTCGTAATATAAATTAACATTAAAACAAATTACAAAACTGTTAAAAAAGTCGAACTGCCGAAGTTATCTGTTGTACAAAATGTGTGTCAAAACTCGATATAGAAACTGCGCAATCACAAAAACAAATATCGCATGTACCGTGACTTGTTTACAACAAATTGGATTGCTGCAAACATCGCCGCATGATGGCCCAATACGGGTGTACGTCGATTGACTATATTGAAATTTCATTATTTATTTTATAAGAAATTAAACTTTATGTTAACTAACGAAAATTCATCACGTACAAGATGTTTACATTTTGAAATTATTGATCAAGATGATCAAGCTTAGTCTCGTTGGAACCATAAGGAAGAGGTGAAATATGCCTAGATAAAGATAGTGTTTGCTTGATGGTTATGGACGAAAAAAAAACCGGATGAATACACGAGTGTTAGGCGTTTTATTTTTAGTTTTAAGAAATTGATTATTTTAGAATATTAAAATCTAAACAGATATAAACCATCATATAGAATGTTCCTGTTAAATTAGAATTTGTTGCTGTAAATAGTGAAAAAACATTGAACAATGTATCGTATATAAGTGCGGCGGAGTGTAGATGCAGACAGGGCCCAGCTGCTGCAATCTGAAAGAGGCATTAAACAAGAACATTTACAAGAAGTTATTTCAGCGGATTAATTGTCTTCCGAGCGAAAAAATCCAGTCTACGTTTCCAGTTTCAAATTGGCTTTTAAAATAACTTTATCTCCAACTTTGCTTTTCTATATAGTTTTAACATGAAATAACTTAACAATTGTTTCATGTTTTTTTATAGTATCCTTCATGTAAATATTATTTTTTAAATAGCTTTGCCTCGGCGGGATAAAGATCAAAATCACATAAAATCTTTCTCGATAAAACTGCTAAGTTTTTCCACTGGTAAAAACTAGTATACTCTCAATAATAAAATTAAACTTAATTTATATATTTAACTTAAAGATTATGCTGTAAAATGCAATTTTTTGCCAGTTCCTAGTATTATGTTGTTATACCAATTTGTAACATTTCAAACTTTAAAGTCGATTAAATAATTTTACAAACGTTCATAAAAATACATATCTCTTGGTAGAATAAACTTGAGAAGTTTCACAGGTTCTGTCACAGTTTCTACCGAGAATTCTTGGTAATACTTTTATACAGTCCCTTTCAACCCGTCAAGTTAGTTTGGTGAGCGGCGAGGGAAATCTCAACCTTCAATCTCGTGGACGCCGACAGAAACAAGACTAACTACTCTGAATGGACGGAAGCCTATTCCGACAACTTACTACAGTTCAGACTTGTGCCCGAGTTTCCTCAACATATAAAAATGTTTTTTTTTTCTTTTCATTTTAATACACGCTACAATTGAAAACGTATCAGGGATATCAAAAATTTTCAAATCATATAATTCTTTGTACTGTAAAAATTCTGTTCAAGCTTCATGAAGTTAGAACTTTCGATTGAATTTACAGACTCAATATAACGGTGTATTTATTAGTAATATCATCGCTGGCTGTTGCTTGGTTAGTTAGTTCAGCGCGCGCTCGCATTTGCTAGCAAATAGTATACGTTTTGTTTACTATTGGAGATCTGTTATATGTTTATATATATGACATTTTCCAACTTTATGGTCACATGGTGAAATATGAGCATCAGTGGCTCAGTCGTTAAGCATTTTACTGGACCGGACTGTACTTGATATTGTCCAGGTTCGACCCCGCTATGCACCAATGTGTTTTTCCATCTTCGAATTTCATATGTACAGTGTCCAACGTTCTTAGGGTGAAGGAAAACATCGTCATGCAATCTGCATTTATCTGGGAAGAAATTCAAATGTGTGGAATCAATTAACCTGCAATGAGCCAGCATGCTTGACTATGGTCTAGTCACCCCTAATAGGCTCCGAACCCCTCAGTAGGGACGTATAGTGAGCTGATGATGATGAAATGTCAAATACAATTTATTCATCCATGAATATGTTAAAAGGTAAAATCTGTATTGTTAGCATTTAAAGTATATCAATTTAAAAAGAAATATGAACGAATAATTTATCTGACAAAAGATCTTTTCGTACATACGGTTTTTAAGCGGCGACCCTTTCACAAACTAGACATGAGAGGGGAGATTTATTCGAAAGCTCGCGATTTACAAAACAACTTTGTAAATACCCTTGTAAGTATTTGGGACAATTCTATTTAAGGAAAATTGAAATATCATTATTCCAAAATGGTCTACAAATTTGTCACGATTGTGTAATTTTGATTGTCTTAGAATATTCATACAACAGTAATCTTTCTAGGAATTTTGTTTATATAAATTCAACAAAGCTTCTTAGTTTGATAATAATATATATTGATTACTTTATCTGTTTATATGATAGAGTGTATTATATCCTACAAGTTTGATGTCCAATCTTGAGTCTATATCCGAAAAGTTATTTCCTTTTTCAAATGACAACACTGAGCTGGCAATTTGAGAATTTAAAATGCCTCCGTGGTCGTTTATTTCGCCTCAATTATATCCGAATTAGGCATCTAAAGGTTATAAATCTATGACTTGATATTATTCATGCATTTACGTCTGTGTTCCAGTCATGATATTCTATTTGTACTTTCGTTGTTTGCGCATTATTTATTTCACTCGAGTGAATTTAAGCTTACCCACAGGAAAGTTAAATCTAGTAACATTAAGCCAGAGAGCATTTAGTTTCGTTCACAGAATGTAATTTAGACGACACAAAGCATGACCTTACTTTATCATTGAAAACGAATTTATGACTTCATTTGGAACACAAAAGAAATAACAATTTTATATTACAGCGGGGAACTGCTTCATTTGGAATATGAAAGAAATCACTCCTTTTTTAATTTTAACACAGCGTCCACGTTGCAAATCGCTTTACTCACATTGTATTGGAATAAATATCATTCTAAAAATAATACAAGCAGTTTTTATATGTTCTCACAGCAAAGCCGTATAAAGCCAGACGAAGAAATCGATTACGAAAAAAGAACACAATTTGAAGCAGATCGTCACTTGTCTTTAGTGTGCACCTTTTTTACCATGTCCATTCTTTTAATGTATTTTCCGTTTTACACATATTTTTCATTTTAAATAGTCGTCCATATCAGTTTTACGTAAATTACAAGTCGTACGACATACAATTATGTTTCTTCTATAAGTAATATTAACTTCAACACAATGGCGCAAAAACATTGATATTTTACAACCGTATACAAAGCAGTTTCATGGTCACTAATTGAATCCTTTAGTGTGAATTTCGTTTAATAAAAGTTTGAATGTTGAGCGAGAGCTGAGTGACTCTGTTAAAGACTATAAATATATCGGACATTTAATTTCGTCAGCGTAATATTTGAGTACGGAGGTTGCACTCGACACAAAGTGCACATGACCTCGGGCAATATGCTTCAAAGCTTTCATATCCAATCCGTATATAAATCTCTACGCCTTAGTTTTCCAACGGCAATTTATTTAGGTACCGCACGTCGTACGAGCAACTAGTTCGAGGCAGCCATTTCCATTCCTTTGTTTTCAAATGCATTGCTCGCTACCATGAACGAAACTTTCAGCTTTTCATAGTGATTGAATATCAGTTGGAGTGTGTCGGTGCGTTTGTGCCGTTTTTATATATAAAAAATATATGTGGAAATCGTGTTTTAGTACACACATAAAATCCATTTTTTCGAACACGTTTAAACCATATCCAAATCATTTTGGTGAAACAACTGACTATCAATTGAACACTTGTCCATGGAACTGAAAGGTGTTGAATTATCTCTTAAGCTCTTAAGACTGTAGTACGAAATTCTATCCTAAATAGAAACAAAATTTAAATTTTTTATTCACCTGTAATCCAAAAAACAAGTATTAATAATTAACAAGTATTTCGTTATTCAAAATAAGTTCCAGTGAATTGAATTGCACAAAAGTAAGTGCAGTTTGTATATGTGCTTACTTAATTATTTATGAGTGAACTCGAGTTTACTTAGCGCCGTTTGCGATCACTAACTGAATGAAATACTTGCAACATTTTCAGGAAATCGCGTACAAGACATTTTCATGAAAAAATCATGTGAGCTTTAAATAATGGATCTGTTAACTAATAACAAATTAATACGCATATATACTTACGCATATTGTCTTATGTGAAAGAGGACATGCCTAAGAAGAGATTATGTTCAGATGTAAAGGCTGACAGATGTATGGAAGAGTAGAGCATACTATACCGAGCCTCTGTAGGGAAAAGGGCAGGTTCATCAACATTTTCAACGAAAGGCTCAGAGTTCAGTGTAACAGTAGTTGAGTGTGATAGTAATTTTATTTGTATATGTTCTAAACAAATATTTACGTAGCTGCAGACGTCTGAACGTAACAGACTTATCGTAAATTCTTTAACAAGCACTTGGACGCCGTCCAAAGTAAAACTTTTGTTGAAAAGATATGAAAACTATGCGAAGAACTTGCCCGCCACGTATTCCTTGTTGTCTTTTTATATACTTGTCTCTGATTTAAGAACGTAAAGATTCAATACCTTATCTACTAATGTAATAATATTTTTTTACATTAGTCCTACCATCGCGGCGTTTTTTTTACAATGACAACCAATGACAGGTTGTATAGTTATATAAAGGAATGATATTTTATTCCGTTATTTTAATAGATAATGATATTAGTAAATAGACATAGTAGTTAGGTAATTGTTCATTGTTTTATTTAAAATAAAGTTCGTTTCATGATTGTATTCATATGAAGTACTAAAAATTTTCCGTGCACTGCTTGTACTAATGTTTTTTTTTTCAATATGTTAAAATGACGTTCGGAAAAAAATCAGTGAATACCTTTCAGATATCAATAATATTTATTTATCCTGCTTCCAGGGTTATAGGCGCTTTATCTTTTGATGTTTTATGTATTTACGATATTTCATACAAGATGATTAAAAGAGACTCAAACGTATTTGAAATGTAATTTATTTTTAACGTGTTTTCATTACTTAAATATGAAAACGTCTGTTATCTCTTTCCGGTGTGGCGAAAATGCAGGAGTATTTCAAAGAACATATGGATATGGCTGTTTTTTGACTATGATTATAAAACACAGATACGCTATGGATGTGACGCTCTTGGATTCCTGACGAGTATAGTCATAAGACTTCTTGCTGATGGTCACGATGTGTTATTATTATAATTATAGTCCAGTATAGTTTAACACGTTCGCTACGAAACGAGGTCTAAATCATCCCTAATGCAACTTCCTTGTGGTGAGGCAAGACAAAACATGTACTTCTGTGGTGTGAAGGGCATAACTTTGGTATGGGAAGTGGGGTCTTTTGGACCTCGTGTCGCGATAACGTCTCATACCCCAGGGACGGAAAGTACGCAAAAAATTGAAGCCGCAGCGAACGTGTTAACCTCTAATCTATCGTACCAGTACAAACGGTATATTACACACTTATGTACAGAAAATAGTTTTTATATTGGGCATTGGAATAACTGATATCATTTCAAGTTACCAATAGTTCAATAAGGTTTTATTTGGTTAATGGTGATTTAAATCTTGTAAAGCAAAGTTTCATTAGATATAAACATAAATAGCTTTTGCTCGTTACTAAAAAAAACTTTGTAAGTAGCCTATAAGTTATTCCAGACAGTAGACTATCCCATCTCATTAGTACATGTCTACCCGTTTTGTAGTTACTTTGTAATAAACATACATCCATCCATCCAGATAAATTTTCGCTTTTATAATATCATTTATATTTATGGATATTATGAGTGACAAATGACGTATAAAATAGTGTCCACAATATTTTGTCTCCGTTTAAGTTTTTTTTTCTATTAAAAGCAACTGTGCGGAAATGCGACATTATGTTTGAAGTTATATTAATAATTGAATTGTAAATAGTTTTTATGTAACATTTCCGTATGTACTGTTCGAAGTTAAATTGCCGCGGTCGTCGTTAACTTCGAGTGCCCTCATTTAAGTTGGTTTAGAGTTACTAGCGGAGGAAGGAAGACTGTTTAAAAGCCTCCGGTTTTCAGTTCAGTTTTAAACCAAATTAATTCTAAAGATATATAAATGAATTTAATAAATCTTTTTGAGAATTAATTTAATTATATTCACGACCAATGAAATTATTGTTATTCGAGCGTAAGCTAAATAATTGTTTATTATGTTTCTTGGTGGGAATAAACAAGGTAACTTTCTCGAATTATTTTGTAGATTTAAAAGCAGGTCCGACATGCCGCCAGTTCCGTGATTAAAATAACAAAGGCTTTTCAGGTCGTTGACAATAAAACTTGATTTAACCACAAAATTATAAGAACAATAAAGGTTTTAATTAATTTTCCTGAAATAAAGGTGGACTTACGCTACAGCGTGTATATAGAAATTTATTAAAAATGTTACCAAAACTTTAATAAAAAAATAAAATTAAAAATAAGAAAGAACTGACTACTACAAATCTATTCTCGCTAGTTTCCTATCTTCATTGCACCAATAAATAAAAAAAAAACAATAATAAAATAAATCTCATCACAAGTTAGTCATCATCTCCCATTTGATAGGATCAGCTCACCAGCTTTACGTCGTCTACATCGATTTACTTTCCGTCACTCGTCTCTTATTAATCTCACTATTCACAGGATCAATCCATCTCTTCGTAGGTACTGGCAGTTAAATTACAAGTTGTTTAGCTTAAAAACATATTAAGTATAGGTTGTTTATTAAAAAAAAATTTAATAAATTCTCTGTTAAAAAAACAACGGTACTCCAACTTATGAATACTATAATTTTTTAAATTTTAAAATACCTTTTTAATCTATTAACATCAACAAGCGACCACAGCAGTAATATTCAGAGCAGAGAGTATAACGAGGAAGCGAATTAATTTTATTGCTATTATCAATAACCATTTTTCGTATACTACGCTGCAGCACTCGTTACGTAGAACGGAACGCGCTGAAGTGAAATAGGATCGCTCTAATAAATTACAACTTTTAATTAACATTGATAACTAAAAATATTAATTGAATGCTCATTCTAAATTTTTTTTATTCATTGTCCAAACGTACAGTACACATTTTTACAGTAAAATAACAATTTGAATGGTTCATAGAAAAAAAACCCAGTGTTTACGTTTAACCGTTAGACGCCGCTGGCTGCATCAGCGCCGATTTTACGTACCGTTTACAGTTCTCAGGCTTCTTAATAAACCGTTTTTATTATACTTTACTACTTATAAAACGGCTTAACTCACGTGCAACTCGGTGTCAGTACCGACTAGTTTCGAGCCCATCGGGG
>JAODUI010000030.1:4865033-4876949 GCA_027563995.1 Papilio gigon | reverse complement strand
CTTAACTATGATAGTTTAGCATTTCTATATAGCAAACTTATATTTTAGCAGTTTCTCGATAACATTCCCTATATGGACTATTTTTTGTTTCATTGAAAACTATGAATGTAAAAAAAAAGTAGACAATTATATGATCCGAACCTAAAATAAAAATGGAACAATGAGGTAATAGAATAAAGTTAAATCAACACTAACAAGATGTTTACACTTAACTAACATTTCTAAGTTAATTTTTCTTTAATCATAGCTCGGATTTACTAATTACATTCGCAAAATCAAGTCTCCAGCGGACGCCGGCTAATGTCCTGTCTCATTTAAAATTTAAATTCCAAATTGCACTACTTCTCAACTTGAAAGATGATCCGCCGGGATGCAGTTTGCTTTGCGCGTTTTCACTTTGCTAACCTAAATAATATCTATCAAAATTGTAATGTATGCAACTGTTATTCTACCTTAACTAATGCAGTGGCGCTTCCAACTTCAGAATACTAAATACTACGGTTAATGTGTACCCGTCTATGGACACCAAACAGCACGACCGTGCCATCTGGTGTCACTAATAGTAATTCTACTGTATCTTACTAATATTGTAACTACGAAAGTTTGGATGTTTGAATAGAAATTTGGTAGACAGTATCTCCAGAACGGTCTAATAGATTAATATGAAATTTAACATGATTGTAGAACATTGTTTGGAAGACATAGGCTGCTTAATTTTTTTTTTAATCCCGCGCTTAAAAAGTGACTAACTATTAGATAATAAACAGAAGGAAATTGTCATTTATTAAATAAGTTGTCTTTTTTACTTCTAAACTTTTTTTTTACTAAGCACATTGAATTTATTTTCAATTACTTTTTAAATATTTATTTTTAATTTGAAATTACATGCTTTATGATATTTCACAAACGTAATTTAAATTAAAAGAGCGCTGTCTTCATTAATGAAAAACAAGCAGACAAGAGTCCTTAATAAACTTTTAAAATATACACGAAGCCAGGAAATTCTCTAGAGAAATTAACTTGCGCAATAATTTAATAAAAAAAATAATATGGCCTTTTTTAAATTGAAAAATCAATTACCTTTATTAAATAAAACAGTTCCTTTTACATCAAAAATGTGTTTTATATTTGCCAATTTTTTTTATATAGTTAAATTAAATTACTGCTATAAATAAATGAAAATACTTCAATTTATATACAACTATAATACATGATTATAGTTAGGTATGGGGTAGTATAACAATAAAACTATAAGCTTTCCTTCATAAATAAATATTAATCCTTTGGAAAAGTGACAACATAACTAGCTCGTACTAAGTTTTCAGAAAAAGTTATCCATCGGACGCCATCCAAGAACTTGAGAACAAAATTATTTTAAACTTTGCATTATTTTGAGCTTCTACAAGCTAATAAATATTTATTAAATAAAAATTCAACTAGCAAATATTTTAATACAAAGTAACAATAACAAATTCTCTTCTTTCATTTGAAGTTAAAATCTTTTTCAAATTATTAACTATTTCATTTTGAGCTTATTGATATTAGATTCGAACCTAAATGTAGTCTAACCAAAACACTAAACCATCTCCATAAACAAAATATACGTTGCAAAAAAAATAAATCTGCTCGAATTATCTTAAGAAAAGGTTTCCCTTTGCGTAACAATTTCAGTGTTATAAAGCGGAGGCCCTCTACAAGTTAGACGTGAGTAGGAGAGATTTATTTGAAAAGGCCCTGGGATTTCTAATACAACTTTATAAAGCTCTTGTACCTATTATTTCGGGCAATTCTATTTGTTACAAATGCTTTATATCTTTATCCTTCAATACGCCGTTGGCTGATTCGCATTGCTTTCTTACATTTAAAAATAAAACAATTCTTTCCTTTAATTCTTTACTACAAAGTTATTAGTGTAGCAGTTGTTCGTAAAATTTTTATGTGTTTTATTAAAACCATTCGAATAAAAATAGACATTAAAACCATTTATAATGATTTCACCAGTCCAGTGTTGTATTTGTATGACGTATTATAGTAATATAAATGTATAAGACAGACAAAATATTACCATACAAAATTGTGGCTGGGAGCAGTGACTTCCTTTTCATTGCTTACACCGTCTGTTACTGTCCTCCGTTATTTATATAACATATTGACGAACTTATCTTTTCTTTTAGTAAAATATTTTCTACCAAGCACAGTCGCGTTGTGAACCGGTTTGTCCTCGGCGGTATTTTCAAACCAGTACAGCTTAGGGTCCTTCAGTGCCAGTGTATCTCTTTCTCAATGGCAGGCAACGTATCTGCTCTTCTGGTGGTGACGATGTACATTGGCATCGACGATCACCTCTGTGATCCCGTAGCTCGTTTCCTACCATATCTTATTAAATAAATCAATTTAATAATGTACAAAGTCTGTCATATAATTATATTAATATAATGTATAAAATATAATATAATATTGAAGTCCGCTATAAATCATATTGACAATTTTTTAATAACTACCTTCACGGACACGCATCGCTGCATGAAAAGCAATTACCCGCCTGTGAAATTCTATAGCTTAATCAGAACTTAATTATTACACTAACCAGATGCCAAAGTAATTAATAAAGTAATTTGTGTTCTATTGTGCAATTAATTAATTTTTGATTCACTTTCAGGTTAATAATTAATATTTTATTTACATATAACTAGTGACCTGTCTTTACCACGTGACCGTAATGCGTAGTTATTATTTCCATTTCTTTCAAAATTAATTAATTTTGTTGTACAATGTCCGTATAAAATATTGAATTTAATTTAATTCATAGTAATTAATGTTGTATATATAAAAAAAGATATTTAATGAATTTGGAAAATCTCTCTAGTGACATTGGCACAAACTTTAATAAAACGTTTATCAAACCCAAAACTATTCGGATTTCACTAATTTAATCTACTTTAGGGTAATTTCTGTAGAGTATGTGTCTAGTTCTAATATAGTTAATTAGCACAAATGAAAAGTGCTCGACGTGATTACTCAGGCTCGCCGAAACCCTCTTATAGTTTGTGGGATAATAGATTGGCTCCCGTTTTCTACTCGGTTTCATTAAGTGACTAACATAAAGTAACATGGGGTAGTGTTAATTGGACAGACTTTTAGGAATACATCAGCATCAAATGCAGACAACTGGTTTGAATTAGGAAATTGTAGTGTCAGATTACATTAATGTAAATTACTTGAATTTGAAATGACTAAGTAAGGAAATGTGCATATTGTGTCCTTGCGAATCTTTGCTCTTCCAACATCAAATCATAAAACATTGGCAAGGATGCTGTTGATTTCAGCGGAATATGTAACTGTATACATATTCTTTTGCTACCTCCTGTGACTAACAAATTGAGTAATGTCGAAAATTGAAATTTAACTCGATTTGAATAATTAATACGTTCGTTGCGGGATACATTTTTGCGTCTTTTGAGTTCTTGTGGTACGAGGTCTTATCGACCTGCTCCTTGATTAGACATTAGTGCGACACGCGGTCCATTAGACCCTACTTCCTATAACAATGTTCTTCGCACCACAGAGAAGTAAACGTTTTTCTTTGGCGCATCACAGAGAAGTTGCGTTGGGGATGACTTAGACCTCCTTTCGCAGCGCACGTGTTAAACCAGTGATTTTCTTCAATTCTTTTAAAAATATACTCTTATTTAGGTAGATAAAAACTATCTTTACACACATCATGTATCTTTAGTACAGTTAATACATATATCATCACTATTGAGTATGAAAGCCGGTCTTGAACATCCTCGCGAGTACAATGTTCCCACCTGTTGTAAATCTTTCACCGGCATTAGAATGTTGGCGAAAGATTTATTTTATGATTTATTAGGTATCTTTAGACCCAAACCATCTCTGTTACAAAGAACAAAAGAGATTTTAGTTGTCTTATGAACGAATCTCTTTCAAGTTAAACACTTTGTGACGTTGATTGCTAAATGTTGGTAATACTAAAATTACTTTCACAAAAACACACTTGATTCTTTAGCAATAAAATAAGCCATATTTTTGTTTTACCGAAAAAAAAACAGCGGATTACTAGTAAATTTGATATATATATATATATATATCCTTTTTATAAGAGAATTGAAAAACCTGCTTTTTGTAATTATATTGGTAAAATGTATAAGGAAACAAATACATTAATTAGTGCGGACGTCTTATCGCTCTAGGTGAAGGTACAGATAATTACTTGTGACGAAATAACACGTTTAAAATCAAACAATGCAGAGAAAAAAAATGCCAAAAATATATTAGCTCATTTTGTATAAGAAAAATATATTATGAGTTAAATGATTTTATTATTAGTATTTTTTAAATCTCGAGATTTACGGACACAGAGCTTATGTAAGTTAAAGCTCTCCTAACTGCTCGTATGACAAAGGTTTATTTCTCTATCAATGTAAAAATAACAAATTGTTTTATCCCAAATTGTATTGAATAGCTTTAAATCAAATACTGGTATGTGTAGCTTCGTTTTAGTTCATTTAGAGGAGGCCTTTGCCAGGAGGCTCGCTGAGATTAGGGATATCTTAAGACTTTAGAATCAATGCAAAGCAAAAACCAATTTCAGAATGAAGGGCTATTATATATATGGGCTAGGCTATGCATGGGCTATATTATTATTATTATATATTGCTTCACTTTCAATACCTTAGTTTTATTTTTAAAACACTATTATAGTCTAAGCAAGTATTTAAAAAACCTGTCCTAGATGATCTCTAATATGTGCAAAGAAGTTAGTTACATATTTTTCCGTAAGATGGTGTAATTTTTTGATAATCCTGGTAAGGCTTTATAAGGCCTTATCGTTGTATATAACAATATCGTTTCATACTTGTATACTAACGAGAAAACTTCTAAAAGTTTGACAGAAGGAAGAAACAAGGACAACTTTGAACAAAGTTCTTGTTACAGACAATCCACTTCTTTCTTAACTGTGACTACCAAAGGGACTATGACAGGACTGATATAAACTTTATATTTTTGCTGGTTCCTTGCGAGAGCCGCGGTGGCTTAGTTGTTAACTTTAATTGCAGTGTTTGATGACGCGTCTTCAAAAAAAGTCTTTTTCTTTTCAAACAGAACGAAGGTGATGGCAACATTTTTTTATACACTCAAGGGTGCATATTTTTTAGCATATTTTTTTAAAGAGACAACCCTAATTTCGTTGACTCAGTTGTATTTTTAGTTGATACTGGTTGGTAAATTAAATAATTAGTAATCAATTAGTTAATTAGTAAATATTCAAATTCGAATCATCGTCATCATTTTCTTTCGACAGGGCTTTTCCGATACCCATCATAGTATACAGTCCTTTGCCTTTTGTATTAAAATTATATTACAAAGGTAAAATAAATGTTTAACATTCCTTATCTTCGTCTGGCCTTGTTATACGATACGATTTAATAGTGTGACATCACAGCGTAATCAAGTTGCAAATGTACGTCTACTAACTTAACACAAACACGTAACACAACCAAATTGTATTTTGTATCAAATAAGATACGCAATGAACAGTGAAAATTAAACAAGAAATGTGAACACAACATTATTATCTAATTATATTTGTATTAAGTATAAATAGTACGTTTTAAATAAACTCAAAAACTAATCCATAAAAAGAGTGTCTCTTTGTTTATAAAGAATTTATTCTAGAGTATAAAAATATAGATTTAAAAAACGACATCATTTATTTGCCCGCAGCTGGACAAAGTCCTCTCCAAATGCATTTCACCGTATTCGATCCTTCTTCCATATTAAATATATAAATATATACAAAGTTTTTTAAAAAATATCAGGCATACATCCTGCTGTAATACTTCTAAGAAATATATTTGAGTCGGCCGCGAGCCGAACGAGGTTTTATTGCACAATAAATCAAGATTTTATTGAAGAGAACCCATTTAATAACAATTTCTTCTAAAGTTGTTCTTAACAGGTTTTATATTTTTAACAATTGGAATGACAAAAACGTCGCTCAGTTTACGATTTGACGCGTCTCGTAAACAGTTTACAAAAATCTAATGATCATAAACTTATTGGATAATATTAACGTTTGATTTTCAATTGTTAAAATTGCAATGCACGGGCAATAACATTGTTTAAAAAAAATTATTTGCTTAAATATGTGTACATCTGTTTGTTGTATAAAAGATTCCATAAACGGTTTGTTTAACGTCCTAAACAGGTCTGTAGTAACTTCAAAAGTTGTAAGAATGCGTAAAGCCTATATTGTAAGGGAGCGTATTTGGGTGAGGATACGGAACTTTATGGACTACGTTATTGAGCTATAAGCCCTTAAGTTCTTGCGCTTCATAAAGCAAGAAACAAAACGGTCGACCCAATATTTTTTTTATTTATGAGCCCATTTTGTGTGAGGCAAGAATATATGTGGCCAGTTAGTGTTGTTTTAATATGGAAAAAAAACTACATAGTTTGTTTAAAACTTTTGTTATTTACATGTACATTATGTGGACATAACCATATCACCTTGTACATTGAAAGCACTCTCTTTTGTACATTGAAAGCACTCTCGTGCACTGAATGCGGGCGTTCCAGGACCGGTCATCGTAGCAATCGATAGCGGAGGCCTACGTTCAACAGTGGACGACATTAGGCTGACGATGATGACATAGAAAAGAAAGTTTATGAATCACTGCGCATTTTGTTTATTTTTTTTATTAATAGTCATGATTTCAAATTGATTATTGCCAAGTTAAGTGTTCATGAGGCTTTTAAGTCGAATTCAACAGATTCAGGGCTTTTGGCTTAGCTTTCTCGAAATATAATTAAATACACGGTAAGTATTTACAATAGTATCTTGTTTTTTTATTTTTTTTAATACAAGGACCTTTGTTCTTGTTCTTTTTGTTTGTGTTTGAATACTTAATTCAGCTCACTTTATAATATTTTCCATTTTTGAAACGAAACTGTCAAACAAGGTTGTTTCATTAATTTTATTACCTTGTAGCCCTTGAATTATATGGAATTATGAGAAAAGCGAGCTTGGCCCATCTTTATTTATGGCACAATAAATTTCAGCTTCAAGATATTAAGATATATTGTCAAGTTATTATTATTTTTTTTCGTTTTTTTGTTCTTGATTTCTAAAGAAACATATATTTATTTATGCAACGGATTAAAAAAAAATGATAACGTTAAACGCGATTTTTTTTTACCAATATAGATAAAAACATATTTCGCATTGCATTTCGCGTTTATTTTATTCAAAGACTTTATATTTAAAATCCACACAAAGTAAAATACGGAATAAACAGAAATCAAACGAGATGTTTTTATCATGGAAACATCTACGGCGTAAAAGCAACGTTTCCCTTTGTAAGACTTTCATGTATTTGCCTTTTCAATTCTTTTCTCGCCTTCAAATTCAAAAAAAAAACTCGCTGCAAATAACTCTTCCATTTGACTCTTCCGTTTTTTATTATTTGATTATTATTTTTATTGATACAAAATGACTTCCAATTTAAAAAAAAAGGTTAATTCGATTAATATTTGACACACATATAAAACAAACGAAATAAATGGATGTTATAAAATCATCATTACCAGCCTTTCTCTGCCCACTGCTGGACATTGACCTTCGCCAATACCTTCCACAGTATACCGTCCTCCTCTCTTAGTTATATAATAAAAGGAAGATTATTGAATCCATTTAAGGGCAAAACATTTTTATATGATAACCTAAATACCGATGCATGGAATACGCAGTTAACTGGGCTGAGAACTTTTTTATAAAAGAAGGGGGCAAACGAGCGGCGTGATCATCGACACCCAAGGACATCTGTAGCACCAGACCACAGATGCGTTGCGTAATTTACGGATGGGAAGACAAAAATTGCCTAAAAAAAGAACAGTATGGAAGATATAGGAACAAGAAATGAAAGGTCATAAATTTTAAATTCAACTCTCTGCAGAATTTAAATAATATTTTATATTCAGTGTGGGAAGCGGCCACGCTCCTTCTGTAACATTAAATTGCATTTACATTTTATTCGATACGTGATACGAGCCGTGCACGGACGGCCGCGATATTGACAAATGGGACAGTGATTTATACGCCATGTAAATTATGATCTTGCGCGAGCAGATTTTAAGCGCGATGACTTGTTCGGAAGCTGTCAACGCTGCGGATGTATCTTGCCCACGTCGATCTCTGTCATTGCCAAGTTATTTTGTCTTATTTATGACAAAAGAATTGACTTCAACTGCTATCATGTTATAGTTAAATATCAAAAAGATATGACAATCTCTGACAAGAAACAAATGACAACTGATTCTTTATAAATGGTCAAAGTGCTGTGGCTACGGGATGCAAAGAACGCTAAAAGATTACTGTCTTGTTAATCATTTAAACGAAACTTAAAGGTCCGATATGCCTTTCATTAGATTAAAAATTGTTTATTTTATCATAAAATATATCTCAAAGAGAATAAGAAATATGAAAACGTCTCGTTGTCATGATATCACAAAAGCTATTTATTTTTCTAATAACAAGAGGTAATTGGATAGTTTTTTTTTCTTTACCCCACTTCACGATTAATATGCCTGAGGCATCTACGGTTACACCGGGGATTGCAGGAGGCGGATAACTAACACGTAGCCGTTCAATAACAAAGATCATTTTATTAACAATTAAAAATAAATTCCGAAATAACTTTTATCTACTAAGAAAATGTTGCTTAATAAACTAACAATTTTAGACACTTATAGAGCTCTACCTATTTTACTAATATTATGAATTTATAAGTTTGGATGTATGGATGGATATTAAACTATTAAAACTTTCGTGAGACATTTCACTATAATATTTATAAAAACGGGTTAACTCACGTGTATATCAATAATCACGTGTAAAGAGCCACTGATTGGCTCGAAACTAGTCGGCACCGACACCGATTTACACGTGAGTTAAGCCGTTTTATAAGTAGTATGGATGGATGGTTATTAAGAAGGTATCTACAGAATAGCTTAATGAATCTGCATGAAATGTGGTATAGATAGAACATAGTCTGGAATGACACAAGCTTCTGATCAAGCATTTTGTAATACCGGTGGGACGGAGTCGCGACAACAAAAAGTTATGTAAATTTAAATCTAGCGCAATGTACAACAGCATGCGAAACGTTCGTGTATATTTTTACTAAACCGTTACGGCTATTTTGATGTCAGGGTAGCTGTTACCTTTTTTATAGTTGTATAAAAACAAACGTTAAATCGATACACTATTCAATAGCTAATCGGCCAGCAAAAGTTTTATCTTAACAAAATATTTTTACGTAACATTCAATTGTTTAAATTCTCTCTTTATACAATCACCAAAATGATGTCTATATGTCGCTGACGACAGCTGATTTCTAAAAGTTCTGTATCGAAGCTCTTAAAGTTACCGCTTTCATTTTTGCCCAGTTAAAACTTCTTTTCATTGGATTCGAAAGAACGTAACTCATTTGGTATTTGGGAGCTAATTAGTAGACTTTATTCTTTATAAGGATGTGTCGATAGTTTGTGAGGTTGGTGCAGATTTTTTTGCTGCAGCCGTAGTATTTTATCGGCGCATTTTAGTTCGTATATTGCACTGCCGTTCACATTTTATGTCCTAACTTTACTGCTATGACATCCGCTTTCGTTACTTTTTATTGTTCCGACTCCAGATATTGCAATCTATTTTATTACCTATACAATACATTATAATTGTTAAACTTATAATAATTGGGAATAACACCATCAGCTACACTCACAATTCAAGCGACAGCGTTTTCAATTGCTATCATCATCTTCAACAGCCCTAATCTGCCCACTGTTAGACATAGGCCTTTCCCAATGCCTTCCACAGTATGCGGTCCTCCACCTTCCGCATCCAACGGCTTCCCGTTGTCCGCACCAAGTCATCGGTCCACCTGGAGGGAGAACGACTCACACTCCTGATCCCCGTGGCCTCCACTCCAACAATTTCCTGCCCCACCTGGCGTCGCTGGCCCGACAGATGTTTTATACAGAAGTTAAAAATATGTTCAGCTTTTTAGGTACGTCTTCTAAATAAAACTTAAGATTCTAGCTTTCATTTGCAATATAAGCTAGACTTTGTATTGACTAGAATTTGGTCTTAAACACCTGACGCATCGGACGCAGCTTGGATATACTTTTCCTTCTTGCTTGTCTAGAGTGCTGCCGACTTATTGCATTCATGGATAGAGCTATTAGTATAATATTTAATGCTTCTACACACTCTCTTACAAAAAAGCTGTGTAAGCACTTGAAAGGTTACACAAAGCGGATAGCTTTTTATAAATATATCTATGTAACCTCGTAATATAAAAACTTTTTGCTTGAGCTTTTTAACTCAGACGCTTTTCGTAAAGACATACTGTAATGTTAAATTTAAATTACAGATGAAGTTGGACATTAACTCTGTGAATTTCTTGAAGAGTTAATTTTATGAAGGTAATTAGTGAGCTGAGTGCATTAAATAAACATTAGTCATAGTGTTTTTCTACGCGGCGAGCTAACTAACGATGCGGTTAATATAGCACAGTGCGGTTAAACTGGGTAATTGTGACTGTCTCGCTTGAATTTGATATACCCGCAAAAGTGGTAAAGTTATCTAATGAAACAAGTCAAGGTACCACTGACCAACGACGTATTTAACAAAATATTGCATCGTGTCAATGTCCCAAATGCTGAACTTGAAACGCTATCCTATAGGGTCCTTAGGGTCCTTCAAGAAGCGAGCGTACCTCTTTCTCAAAGGTCAGCAACCCATCTAATGTTGCGGATGTCCATAGGCGTCAACGACCACCTTTATGATCCCGCCGCTCGTTTGCCGCCTTCTGCTATAAAATAATAATAATAATATAGTCATCACAAAAAAAATGATATTTCAAATATCACAACAAACCCTATTATGCTTTAATATTAATTTCAAATTATTTAGAACACGAAGAATACGTTCTGTTATTTTGAGATAAAATAATTTTAAGACAAAACCAACTGTTTGTTTAAAATCATAATAGATTTATTATTTGGAAGCTCGCAGAAGGTGTTCTGTGGACGACAACACGGCTATTTGACACGAGTTATGACCACTTGGTCTGGCTATAAAGAAAACACCGCCGCACCGAGGAGGGTCCTGTTTTATTAGTTTTAACATTCTTTTCTGCAGTAGAGGAATCCGATTCAGATCTCAGCAAATGATTTTCTTTAAGTCGAGTGTTCGTTAATTTAAATTGTTTCGACTACAAATATTTAATCAAATAAATATTGCCTACACAATTGAAGTTACCCACTTTTTTATTTGCACTAACGTGTTACCAGCAAGAAAGATATGACACGTTCACCATCAAACGATTAACAGCTACACTCAAAACTGTTTAAGCGTTTCCCTTAGTGTAGATATTGTAAAAGAAATATAGGTACACTAAGGGACTGTTTAAATAAACATGTTTTTCTGAGCCTAATCATTAATGTTGCTATTTTTTAATCCTAAGTAAACATGTAAAGCTTGAAATTTAAAAAGAAGCGAGGACAAATTTGTTAGAGAATTTCGCGGCCTACCATCAGCCGTGCACGCAGCGAAGCGGAAATGTTTAATCAGGCGTATAATCTTCGCGTTCCGAACTTCCTTGTGGTATGAATGTAAGCCATTTCATCGAGATTACAAAATATTGTTGGTAAGCTCCTTAAAGTATTTACGTTTTACGAGAAAACTTTTCAACGCGTTTGAAATGTTTAGGCGAATATTAAACACAGCATCTTATGCTATATACAACCATGTATAAATAATACTACTTATAAAACGGCTTAACTCACGTGCAACTCGGTGTCAGTACCGACTAGTTTCGAGCCCATCGGGGGCTC
>JAODUI010000030.1:4832122-4849991 GCA_027563995.1 Papilio gigon | reverse complement strand
AAGATATGTGTGAAGTCAACCAACATGCACTGGGCCAGCGTGGTTGACTATGGCCTAGTCACCCCTAATAATAGGGTAGGCTACGAGCCCCTCGGTGGGGACGTATAGTGAGCTGATGATGATGATGATAATAAATACAAAAAATAATTATGCACAATATGTCACTAATATGTTTTTTAATATTCATTACAATTTTACGATGTAGAAGGTGGTACTGTTAATTTGATTCGCTTTCGAAATACGCAATTTATCATAATCAAATTACGACGCGGGAAGATTTCTCCAGAGATTTTATCGGCTTGTGTTTATTACGAAATCTTGTTAACGCTTCAGCTTGTTTACATGTTAACGTTACAAACTATATTATAGCTCAGCGTAATAAAAAAACATACTGTAATAGTTTATATAAATAAACTAAACACAATTGAATGTAGATATCTAAATGATATTGTTTAGTTTTATTAAAAGGAATACAAACACCTGCTTGTATTGGTCGGGGAATCCTGTGTCCATTGAGAGTAATTAGGCTCGATTCTGGTTGAGGGGAGAAACGGCCAGATTTCCCCCGCCGCCGCTCGCAGCTACCTAACTTGATAGAGTACGTATTTACAACGTCGCACTACAGACAGGTATACGGATGATATTTTAAAAAGAAAAACAATCCGAATAATATGTTACTTGGTGTTTTTTTTAATAAAAGGTAGTACCTTGGCTTTCTCCACACTAAATCTAACATAAAGATTGACCAATTAATTACTTGGGTATGGAGAATTTACTTCTGTGTGTCTATTTATCTTGCAATAATAGTTAGAAGTGATTTTAAATATAATTCTGGAAGAAAGAATATCATTCATATCTTATGATATACATAACGTAGACTCAATTCACAAAAAAAGTGATGCAGAGGGCGTGTTTATTCGCGCGGGCAATATTGGCAATAACAGCTGGGAGCGCGCGTGACATACAATGTGAATATGGTCGCATGTTTTCTCACCAAACCTATTTTAGACCGTAGTCTATTTGGTCCTATTCCCGCCTGCATTTCCTTTGTGAATGACGTCTAAAGAATTTGATTTGAAACGTTACAAACTTTGCCGTAGATTGATATTTGAATTGGGATTCTATTCAGAGTGTAGCACGCAGTAGAATGTTTTTTAAAATATGTAATATACAAAATTTTACTTAACTTTGGAAAAAAAAAACAGAAGAGTAAGTAGATCGTATGCCAAAAAGGAAACACCGAGATGAAATAAATTATATATTTCAGAAAGGGATCTTTATAAAGTAAGGTCCAACGTCAGTTGTCAATAATGAGGACCTTTTCTATCATGATAAAACAATTTTTTCGAGATAAATCTGAATTGATTTGCAAATTTCGTATCAACGTACGCGTAACAATTTGACAAGAAATGAAAAGAAATATTTTTTTCAAGTCCACTATCATTTTTTTAACTTATTCGAGTACACATTTGAATATGATGTAAGACAGAATTATTGCAATTAACTTTGTCTTTAAATTTGCCATGTAATAAGCAATACTTAAAATATTTATTGAAAGTGTTAATTGCTGAATAACCCCTTGAACAATCCCTAAGGGACGCCGACGATGTTCCCTTAGTGACGTCGAGAAGGTTTTTCGTAAGGGACTCGTAAATTCGGCGCCATGTTCGCTCTTCATTTAATAACCACATTACAAATTTAAATCAATTTACACACATTTGAGTTAAGAAGTGAATGACAAAGTTAAGCGTGAAGCTCGTTTAATTTTCCGTTGCGGCCGCTTCTTGGCTGTTTACTCGATACTGGCAATTCAAATTGCCATCGCAGACGTTCCCTAATCAATTTCTCCAATATTAAATTAACCGTTAGAACTCGAGCGAGATGAAAACATGCAATTTGATTATAGATAAAAATCGTTTTCGCATTTCTTAACTTATAATGTGAATTTTTTGATATTTAAATATTAAATGATAATGTGATTATTATTAAACGTTTCGATTCGATTGATTTTTATTTTACATTCAAGTTTTAAAAAGGATTACATAGTAAATCGTTTAAAATGAATTTATAAATATTTGATAATAAACTCACGATGTTTTGAGTATTACTTTATCAAGTTAAATATTGAAATATACTGAATGTTATTTGCTTTCTCTCATATTTTAAATATTTCATTCGGCGAGCTGTTCGTCACCGATAAGAACGTTCGAGATTTTATTGCACAATTCCTTTGCGACTTTATTCAAATTCAAGTGGATTCTAAAAATGAGAAAAATCAATATCTCATATCATTTTGTATACGTTCAAATCAATTTGCAGCGTATTCTTTATTTAAAAGATCACAATTCTTTGAAATCAAGTACATAAACAATTGTTGGCAAAGATTTGAATATACTGCGATTTTCATCATATACACACCTTCAATCCTCCGGACAAATTTTGTTATAAAAGCTAAATGGTTCCTTGAGAACTTTATTAAAGCTCAATGTGACATGAACACTGAGTCCTCTAAGTTATGACGTACTTAATCTTTATCTTAACATAACTTGAGGTATTTCTAGGATCTTAAGGAAGAAATAAAGTTTTCGAGAATATTTTGTAATCTCAATGAAATGGCTTACACTCGTACACCACAAGGAAGTTCGGAACGCGAAGATTATTCGCCTGATTAAGCTTTTTCGCTCGACTGCGTGTACAGTTGGAGGTCGGAACTTAAGTGACTTTTCCGGCTCCTTCATTATATACGTAAATTTTAAAAGTATATAAAAGCTGTTGTACTTATGTATCTATATTATATGTTTACCTTTTTTTTTGTTACTTCTACTTTAAAAATGAAAAGCATTCACACCCGTTTAACCGTATATTACAAATTATAAATTATTTTTTTTACGAAAATCACAGCAAAACATAACAGTTAAAGAATGCGCCAATATTGCAGATTATATTTTTATTGCAGGATGTTCATCGTGTAGCAAATCGGTAAAATTGGAAGTAACCAATGCTACTAAATTTCTGTATTAAGTTAGAAGGCTACACAGGTATCTATAATAGACAGGTCATATATTATGCATGTTCAAACCGACGCAGACTCAAACATTTGTCCAAATCAGATGGTTATCGATCATTTTAATCAAAATATCGCGCACTCCAATTATTTCATGCACTATTTGTTTGTTGAATTTCAATATTGAATGAGTACGGTAGCGAGAGCGCGGTGGTTACGGGAATAAGTTACAATCTGTGCGTAACGACTATAAATTGCGTTAAATGCTAATTACTAGAGGCCAGCGTGTGACCATTAACTACGACTCAATTTGATGCAACACGCTAGGAATTAATTGTTAGTAATGTTTTGATTAATTGCTGACTCCTGCTTATTCCAGCTACGTCTACTGACTCAGTTGGATTTACAAATTCAATAAGAACAGGCAGGCGACCTTTAGGTATACGGTATTCTTTTCTTTTATAAGAGATGGAGCAAACGAGCGTCGGGATGACAAAAGTGGTCGTTGACGCCCATGGACATCCGCAACATTAGAGGAGTTGATGCGCTGCCGGCCTTTGAATCTTTAGTTAGAAAAAAAAATTGTTACCGACGTCCTGCATCATTTTCATTTTAATTATTCCACTATTTAAAATGAATAATAAATTACCTCAGAGTATATATAAACTCTTTGTTATCAACAGAAATCTTAAAAAGAAGGGTTTTTATCTCATATCGTCGCGTTGGCCAAAACTGTCGGCGTAGAATTGCGGTTTACTTAGATAAAAAAGGTCGGTGCGTTATTTTTAGAATTTGCTACGCAAACGGCGGTGTTGTTGAATTATATTAAAAAAAAATTCTGTACATCTCTCTTGTAATACAAACTCTTTGACATTTTAGTTTATTACAGAATAATTTAAGGTAAATTAAAATTAGACTAGGAATGACTAGGTCATAGTCACCCACGCTACCATAGTATGGGTTGGTTGACTGCACATATCGTTAAATTTCTTCACACATACGTGCAGGTTATATTCTTTTCCTTTGCCGTAAGAACGGTTTATTGAATTAAAAAGAATACAACTAACTTTAACGTCCATTATAAAGCTTTGGTAATAGATAGTAATAAAATGTACATAAAATATGTATGTAAAAAATGTTACCCTCCTGGGAGTCGGGCAGTAAGGGAACTTATTAATGATGTTGGATACAAGGAAGTAAATATTCTCTAAAAGGCTTTAACTAATTTTATACGAGAGTTTTGTTTTGGCTGCCATCCAGACAGTTGTTACGAAGTTAATTTAAACGTGCTACATCCAGACTTCTGTAATTTGAAAAAGATTTGTGAGAAATCTTAAACACTGAGGATTTACATTGTATTTAGAAAAATGTGTTTTAAAATTTGCAGTAATATTTATTAAAAATATAAGAAAATATACTTAATAGAATACTAAACTATCGTCATCATCATCATCAGCATTTGTCTGCCCACTATTTGATAGCCCTTTCCCAATGCCTTCAACAGTATGCGGTCCTCCGCTTTCCGCATCCAACGACTTCCTGCCGTCCGCGCTAAGTCGTCGGTTCACCTGGAGGGAGGACGCCCCACACTCCCGGTCCCCAACCGTGGCCTCGACACCAGCAATAGAATACTTAATTGAAACTTTAGAACTTAATTTTTTATAACTTGAATACGTTTTAATAGTGTAATTTAAAAATATTGTAAAATCATATTTTCAATCGATGGATTAATTTACAAAATCTGTACACGTTTTTGCCGTGAGTGCGCTAACAAGCGCGATGTTTCGTGCGTCAAGCAGAGCGTTAACTTTCATATCGAAATTCCGTCGAAAGCAAATTATTAAATACATCTAGTGTCTACTTCAATGTACTACCAGTCAATATTAATTTTAGGGATACGAAAAATAACTACAACATTAAGCGTTTGATATTTTTCCCATTAAAACTATAATGTTGATTTTTTTTATTATTTATGTCTGTGAGTTCAGATATGACGGCTGACAGAGATGTGTGGAAGTGTAGAACATACCGTGCTGACCCTCAGTAGGGAAAATGGCAGGTTGTAGATAATTTAAAAGTATAACGTAGTCTGAAAAAAATATAGTAGACTTTCGTGGGTTATTAAAGTATTTCAACAGTGGATTTACATTGATGAAGTGCAAATTATAAATCTAAGTCATTTTAAATCTTGAATAAAATCCGCACCTTATTAAAAAGCAAGTTTTTGCAGTACTTAATAGTTTAACTTTTCGATAACGTTACCGTCCGTGGAGCTATATTGAAACACGCTTTAAACTTTTGAACTTAAAAAGTTAATCTTAAATAACTTGAAGCTTGAGTTCTTACAGTTTACTGCAACTCTAAGACTGTTTAAACATTTCAGGATATAGAAACATCGACAAGGTATTGCAAAAAAGTACAATTTTACATACAACGTAAACAAATGAATTTTGTTTTTCATTGCCAATAGAAAACTCGATGTTTTCA
The DNA here is from genome assembly GCA_027563995.1 of Papilio gigon. Taxonomy (NCBI): domain Eukaryota; kingdom Metazoa; phylum Arthropoda; class Insecta; order Lepidoptera; family Papilionidae; genus Papilio; species Papilio gigon. The sequence goes on along the minus strand of JAODUI010000030.1, from coordinate 4,844,500 downwards.
ACATTATAATTTTTTTTCTGTTTTCCTTTACCACGTACTTATTTACCCTTGAATCGAATACACTGCTTTAATATTTTCAACAATTCTTCATAATACATTTACGTCAGAAAACATTATTACCTCCCTTTTATTTATTTATCACAAGACTTAGTTCTTCAATAAAGAAATACCGAAGTACAATAACCCCAACATTTTGTCGCGGACATGTCGCCTTTGATAAGAGAATTGTTTCGGAAAGTGTTGGACTCAGACCTTACTGTAGCGGTGAAGCCATCGAGTTCCACAGCGCTGAACGTCCTTTGTAATGTTATGAACCGCCAATACGCTAAGGTCGGAGCGTGGCTCAAATTGAATTACAAATTGGATTTCTTTCGGCACCGCTATTCGGAAACAATGCTTGGAAATAAAAGATAAAAAAGATCTGCTGGTCTTTTGACCTATTTGACTTTTGTTAAGCTTATTAGGATTTAAATAGGTCTTGGGTTGAGTCTCATTTACACTCATAGTAAGGTGCTTTTGTTGTGTTAAATTGTATGGGAAATATATTGGTGTAGTTTCATTACATTTTTAATTAAGAATAGACATTCGTGTAATACTTTTTACCACGATTATAGGTACCTAATTAACTAATTTTCTCACATTTAATATAATTAATAATTATATATGAGCGTAATTTATCTCCGTTGCTACCGAGCCAGTACGTATAATTTTCAATGAGAGTTACGATAAAATGTGCACCCACTTATGGGCGTCACGTTTTAGTAATTTACCTCATTGCATATTCCGCCCGGGAGGCTGGTAACTAACTTTAAACGCTCTCGTTCTCACTTAAAACGTTATAAAATTGCTCTGCATGTCACTATGATAAGGAATTTATTTCCAGGAAATGAAAATTTCTAATAAAACTAAAGGATTCAATGTATTTTTATAAATAACTGGCTTCCACCCGCGATGTAGTCCGCAAGAATTAAACAAAATTATTGAATACCCGATGCGGTATTCCAGACAGTAATGTAAACATTCCCTTTATAACATTCGTAAGATATGTGATTAAATTTTATCGTCTTTTGTAACTTTATAGCCATCCACAATCAATCTCATCGCCATCTTGTTCATAAAGTAGAAAACAATTAAAACATTGCAATAAAAATTACGTAAATACCATAACATTCAGAAACTTGCGACGTACTAGATTAATACAGTATTAACTGAAATAGATATCGTCTAGGGATGTTCCTAGGTCTTGTTTAACATATACAGATCTCGGACAATACTGATAACGAACTAATATTTGTTTAATTAACTTGCCACGGAGTACTGAATGTAAATAGCCCAGCTTGATTTGCGTCTTTGCTTAAGACGTATGTGATTGTTGACGTATACCATTATGTCGGCCAACTAAACTCGAACAAGTACTAGATACTTACACTGGCTGCACACGCGGGTCGAACAGTAGACAGTCCAGTATTGTTATTGCTTCACCACTTACTATACTTGACGTATTATGAACCAAAGCTACAAGTTATAAAATGTGTCTACCTGTCTCGCTCGCACTTACACGTCTTATGGGGAGGTGTAGTGCCGTATGAGTAGGCAGTAAATATCGATGCCGGATTGCATTGCCTGCACTTTCCTACTGTTAATGACAGGACGACGCCCGACTACTATATGAAAAAAGTACTGTCCCTTTTCGGTGCTTGTATTTAAACAACAGTAGATACTACTGGTCTACATCGTTTCTGGCTTCGTGTTAAACTGGTATAACGATGTTATAAAGTCTACAGAGCGGGCGACGTGAGCGAAAAGGTAATTTGTCAAATGTGACTACTTAATGAGCTTTCACTAAATTTATATTGGAACTTAAAATTCTGTAGACAAGCTTTCAGAGACTAGAATTCTGAAACAAAGTGCTTGTTCAGGTATTAAAGTAAGCCAATTAACTAGGATTGACAACAAATTCTATTAAATCTGGTTATTTTTAATGATAATTTATAAGGTATTTTTTTTTGTTGTAAAATAAAATTATTTTATTTATGCCGTTTTATGATATGAATAACTAAGTCTAAGTAAAGCTTTTAAATTCTTTCAAATATTATAGATAATGTAGCAATATCTTGACACCATTTGTGTAAAATTTATCACTGGATAATCGATAAAGGGTAATAAAATGATATTTATTCTTCAACTATAAAAATGTTTCGTCTAGACAAGTTTATTAGACGCAATATAATTTATAGCTGTATTCGAACGTGCTTATAAAACGTGTATCGCGAATATTGTTTCAAAGAAAATGTATTATAAAACACACAAACATAAAATCTAAACACGTCCGCCGAGAAACAAGGTCTAAATCATCCCTAATGTAAATTCCCTGTGGTGCGGCAAGGAAAAACGAGTACTTCTCTGTGGTGCGAAGGGCATAACTTTGTTAAAGGATGTGGGGTCTAATGGACCGCGTATCGCACTAAAGATTGATCACTGAGCGGGTCGATAACACCTCGTACCGTTGGGACGGAAAGTACGCAAGAATTGATGTCGCAGCGTACGTGTTAAATCACAAGACTTGATATTAATTTGTATTGCCGATGAAATAAATGTATTAGAATTAGGTCATAACACTGTCGTAAAACAATCGAATAACCAATAACTGTTAACGGGGGTTACCGTCTTAGTTCTGTAATATTGGTAGCATTGTTCGAAATTCGAATATCATACTAATATTAATGTGAAAGTTAAGATGAATGGATGTTAGTTACAAAAAATATTATGAAGCTTAATAGAACGCCATCTATCGACTCCAATTATAAATCTAGCACTATTTAACGTGCACAAAATGTCACTTAGTTCTGAAATATTGTTAAAATTTTAACATACATGTCCACCCTCGGGGTGAATCGACGACTTACTGCGGACGGTGGGTAGTCGTTAGATGCGGAACGAGGACCCCATACTGTGAAGAGCATTGGAGAAGGCCTATGTCCAGCAGACAAAGGCTGATGATGATAATACAAGTTGATTTAATAATATGTAGTTCATATATTAAAACCTGATACCGTTAACTAAGCTATTAATAACGCAAACATGAGGAATGTTGCGTTAATATAAAAATACGCAGCGAGGCTAAGCTAGCCCTACAAAATTGCCTCATTAATCACGACCGTAAATGAACAAGGAACGCTTTTTCTACAACTTGTTTTTATTTAAATCAGTTTCATAAATCGAAATGCTATACACAAAATTTAAATCAATAGCCTAATGGTTATAGATAAAGATTTCCGATCAAGTGGCCGAGCATTCGAATTCCGTTACCACTAAGTAAACAATATCCGTGCACAAGCATAGAGCTTAAACAATCATCCTATATACCACAGTAAATGTAATAAGCTAAAATGACAATTGAGGTGCACTTTTGAGAAATAATAATAATATTGGATTAAATAAAATTGTTTATATAATTTTAATTGAAATATAAAAGTTATTTCAAATATTTACAACAGAGGGCAATAATTAAGAAGTTGGAATTAACGAATTAAGACAAAGCGCGAGTGTTGTCATTAGAACGTCCAACTGACGAGGGTTAGAGACGTTTTTACTTGAATGTTCCGCGCTAATCTGATTAACCACCGCTTAAATAACTCTGCGGTCATTTTTTTGTTATCTTTTTCTTGTTTAAACCATATTATGGTTCGTAATTAGAACTGCATAAATTTCGTAATATACTTCTGTTATGTAAAATACTCCACCTTACTTAGGCGCTCATAAAAGATTTTTTTTATTAAATTGTACAATTTCAAAGATATTCCATAACATACAGAATTGTTTAACTCATTTATCCACATATCCACATTCAAGAAGATTTTCCAAAAAAATCCTTTGCCAAACGTCTTACAAACGCTGTACAGTCTATTTTTTCTAACTATAGCCGTATATTTTCCTTGTAAGCTTATCTTTTATATCTGTAGCTTATAGCTTTGAAACTATTAGTTTTTATTTTGTTTGAATACGATCGAAGTCTAAGACTTTATATAAAAGATATGTAAAATTATCGAATATCTTTGTACTTTTCAATGTCTGATTCTCGAAACGGCAGTTTAATTTTCCACTCCATTACCCGCTTGATACACGACTCTTAACACTCGCCACGTCACTTGGCCTCGCTCACATCACGTGTAACGCTTTTAAATCATCCATAATGGCTTGTCTATACATTTTATTGCTTAATATTTCGATTATAAGGATGATTCCATTTGCAACATTTTATCATCCAATTAGATAACGAAAAGAAAATTATATAAAAACTCAAACACTGGTTTCTTACCGCATTTTTTCTTCCCTATTATTATAACCAAGAAAACCTACACTTATAAACGTGTAGCTCGTGGCTTACCACGTGAAACCTCCACCAAAGTGTTCGCATTCAGTAAAATGAACTTCTTAAAAAATTAATTATAAGAAATTTAATCGCTTATTTAAGCCAAAGTAGCCCCGCCCCGTGCCGCGGCCAAAGTAAGCTTACTCTCATTAAAAAGTTTTAAAAAATAAAAGCGGCCAAAAATTCAATTCCCTCGGAGTCAGCTTACATAAGCAAACTCATTACTGGTCTCAGGAAGGAACTATTTTGGGTGAAAAGACGTGAAGCGGGAGCACGCGTATTTAAGCAATGTGCAAAGACCGCTCGAGCGTCGCCCTCTAGCGGACGAAATTTGTATTTTAATAAATTCTATAGCTTGCTCAATGAGAGGAAATTCAATACAGATTTCATTACTCAATCATCTTCTACATAAGATTGTGAGTTAGTTTTGAAAATCTAAAATTGTAACTAAAGGACTCACTAAGCCATAGATATCTGAATAAGGCATTTACCTACACTAATAACTTCAATATATGACCTTAGTAAAATTTATCATGCGCTATATAATTTTCAAAATCGAAACTATCTTTGATGAAAATTTTGAACAATACCAGTTAATTTCAATCCATAACATTTAAGTAAATAGAGACGTGGTTGCAACATTCAATCGTCCGCACGAGGGTCGCATTTAGATGAACCTGAGAGAATTTGTAGCGGCTATAGCAAAGTTAAATGTTACTTCTTGTCTTGAATTCTGAATACATGAACTGCGAACTAAACGAAGCTTGCACAGGATAGAATGTGAGACGAACGACAAACGGAAAAAGCGATTCTATAACATGTAATAATGATAACAACGGTCCAAGCTATATTAAAAGAAGACAAGAATAGTCCTTTCCAATCTCTAATTACGTGTAGTACTGATTTATTACGGTTTGCCTAATAGATCACCATCATTAACATGCCCTTTTCCCTTAAGAGGGTCGGCACAGTATGTACTCTTTCATACATCTATCAGCCGTCATATCTGAACTCATTCAACTTACATATATCCTCTTTCACACAATCCACACCTTACTTAGTCTTCCTCTACCTTTATTGCCATATTCAATCTCGTCTTCTCGTTTATGTTACGGTTTCCCTAACAGAACAAATAAAGCTAGTGCATTCTAAAAACAAATACATAATAAGATCTGAGTGATATAAGCAATATATTTTCTAATACAGAGATGAACTCACGGAACAATACTAAAGCGAGTCAAATGAAATTGTCTGTACGATAGCAATAACGTTTTAGAGCGATCACGTATTGGAACATATTGAAACGTCCCTTGTCTCAACATTAGGAGACAAAGACGAGTTGTCGCGAAGTGCCTTTATTAAAGAAAATAAACTGAACTCAAAATTTAAGTCTTCAATTCCCCTACTATTGCATTGTGCCATTTACTACGTTTTTTTACGATGAATAAGCTTGCACTTCACCGTTATCCTGCTTAATATTAAGTAATGAAGTCCAAAGATGATACGCGCTAGCTTAGCAAGTGCCTTTAAACAATTGTTTTCATGGCAATAACACTCACAAGAGGGTTGTTTTGTCATCGTTTATTTAATAAATGTCTCCTATATTATAACGAAAATTGCTGGTGTCGAAGCCACGGTTGGGGACCAGGAGTGTGGGGCGTCCTCCCTCAAGGTGGACCGACGACTTAGCGCGGACGGCAGGAAGTCGTTGGATGCGGAAAGCGGAGGACCGCATACTGTGGAAGGCATTGGGAAAGGGCTATGTCAAATAGTGGGCAGACAAATGCTGATGATGATAACATTATTACGGGCTTTGTAATATCAAACTGACCTATTTTAAATAACATTCTAAAAATGTAGAAATGTAAAATTTGTTAAAAGTGAATTTTCTATTTTAGCTTTGAAATTTTACGTGGTACGTTTAAGGCAACTTAATTACATACAAGCACTTTGGTTTGAGTGCACTCCGCTTGCTTCGTGACCGCCTAAATACACGCCTTAGCGTTTTATAACGAATAAATCACAAACTTTGTCGAAACGTAATTTTTTTTCAAATACATAAATAAGACAAACTTGAAAATCGTAAATTTTCAGAATATGATGTAACTAGAATGAATATTGGCGTTAAAATGAATGGAAATCTAAAAGAGAAGTAAAGTTACAATGAACCAGTTTTAATTATATTTGATCTTTAATTTTAAGCTACATTTAATCGACGAGATAGAAGCTTGACTATTGGATATGTTTCTTCATCTAGACTTTATATTACGTTAAGGTGCGTTGATGTGTTTAAAGAGTAGTGTATTTAAAAACAGACTAAACGCTTCATGCACATAACATTAGTTGATTTCAAAATATTTACACGATAATGATCACTAACATATTGAATCATTCGACTAAAGAATTCTACCTCTTGTGACATCACAAAGAGTTGTAACTCTACGTCACGGGTATGCGATAGTACATTACTTGCAGTGACCGTAGCGAATAACGAAGACATATCCTTTCATCATTAGTTAACGACCACCGCAATTTGCCGGCGACCAGCCCCCGGCTAATGGATTAACGTGCATACCGTAACACGGACACCGGCGGAGATTTATGCAAACAGACCGTTCCCTAATTACAATTTACTTAAGTAATAACATATTTAAAACTACTGTAAGTATAACATGAATGTTCATTAATACAAGAAAAAATAATTGAATGCGCATTTTTATAATAACATGATACAATAAGTGAAGGTTATTAATTTAGTGAGTTTTAATTAGTTGTTTAGCTTCATAAAGAAAAATGTAAAAGTGACCTGAGATAATCATATCTTAGATGTATAAAATCCGGCGAGTAGTTTTACAGTTTGACCGTTACAATGCAATGTTAGTAATAAAATACAAAACATCTTTACCAAATTTAATATTTCCATATAATGTCGTGTTAATTATTGCACGTATAATTTTCAACTGCTCGCATCCGTAGAAAGTTCGTAGAATAACTCGACACAAATACGCTCTACGTAGTTTGTTTCGTGAGCACAGTAGAGACAAATAGGGTGCCTATTTCCTGCATTAATTTTTTATATCTCTATTGCTATCTAAGAAAAACGTATTTTCTTTAAAACATGGATGTATTTATTTCTAAAAACCAGACACCAGAATATAAACCAACAATAATCCCTACAAACAAATTATGTTAAAACTGAAAACGCAATTTAAAAAGTTGAACTTTCGATCGAAATAAAGAATAACGCCCTCTATTTTCGATATTAAACTATACTTGCAACCGTCAGTTTCTTCAGGCTAATGCTGCCCTCTGTAACGAGCATTCCTAAAACAACTTGTATACAACAGAACCATAGATTTCAATAGAGAAGATTTACTAAGTATTGCTGATAGATGGTACTTTACAGCAAAACATAAAAATAACATTTTTTAGTAAAAAAAAAATCACGTAACTCGACTGTTATTTTTTGTTTTATTTTAATAGTCTGTAACTAAATAAATTGCTGGGGATTATTTAAGTTTTTCGATCGTACTGGACCCGATTAATTATCGAAGCCTTAATGTAAAGGCTTTCGATTTAATCATCTAATTTTCTTACGACAACTTAGAACCTACAAGATCATCTTAAAACGTTTTCATGTTTAATAAATTAAACATTGTGAGGCTTTATTCAAATGTTTTGGCATCAAACTTACAAGAATGCCTTCAGTATTGAACACCATAGCTGAACAAAAATCAATGCGGTTTGGCAACAAGACATTTATCTTTGAGTGTAAAGCGAATACAGCGCTTTATTCCATAGACAATATTAAAATACTTTTATTTTTTCTTAAAAGTGTCAATATGATAATAACAGTTTTGATTCATTAATAGATATATTTTTACAACGAACATGTTTTAGAAACATCTTTTTAATGAGCTTTTGCTCGAAAATATTAAGTTTTTCGACAATTCTCGAACACAATTACCCATTTAAATCATTTATAATTTTAATAATTTTCAATCATGCTTTAAATATATTGTTACACTCTTGAGGGCAATATTTAAAATTGCAATTTGTTACTTTTCTGTGTATTATTTGATTATATAATAAATAGGTTAGTACATGAAGTGTAAATAATTTGAAGCGCTTTTCTGCTGAAACGTAGCGAGCGTTACGACTGTAAGATCACAACGGTTCGTTGTTAGTCCGTTTCAGACGGAGAGAGCGCTGCCATCGCTTAAGCGCTTACCGCCGGCGCTGTACCTCGCCCTGTGTCCAATCTGATGCAGAATGGAATTTGGAATAATCTACATTAATATTTAATACCGAGACACGAATAATTGAGGTAAGTTCAAAAAAAAATTAAGTCTAAGACATTACGTCCTTTTTTTGACACACTTAATAAATTTATACAAATTAAATATTATAATATAGAAAGAATCGTTTGGAAATTTCAAATTCGAACATTTCGAATGTTAACTTGATTTGTATGTCAAATGCGCAGCATCGCTCGCTAGATGTGACAAGCGGCCAGTCTCTCAAAACAATCTTTAGAATATTTTACAATTCAAATAATTTCGAAGTCAAAGTCGATGCTGTAATTCTCCTGTTTGTGATATTTAAAAATATTTGCAGACGAAATTCACGTAACGAAACAAAACAATGTTATTTGTTATCATTAGTATAAACAAATAATACATTTATAGCTACGAATATATGTACAATACAAATACTAAATGACTCTGAAATCATGTTATCTTGACATATAGTGTAAATAAAACCTAAACATACGATATACATATGATAAACTACAATAGTAAAGAAGATCGTCATTACTCTATACCAGGCTTTCCCAAAGTGCCACACGAACACAGAGCACTACCGGACGATAGAACGGGGTTAGCCATTTACGTAATGACATACCCAGCATTAACATAAAAAATTGACGTTATATTTGTTACCCTTTATTAAAAATAAAAAACCTTGTTGTAATCAATAGACAATTATATTATCATTCGGAGGTATTAATTACTTAATTCAGGAGTTGTCTGTTATATGCAAACATAATCGAATTTTCGTAGAACAAGAATTTTAAGCAGCCTATACACTAAACTGTCATCATTCTATCATATCATAATTTAATTTTACCGTGATAATGTAATTTTTCACTATTCATCCTCAAATTATACTAAGACTTTAGTTTTTATTTATAACTCAACTTGACAGAAAACAAAGAAGTTCCTGGATGTTGACATAATTAGTTTGACCCAATAAGAATTAATTCCCTTCTCTAGGAGGCCGCCTCTTTGAGCCCTTATCATATCTAAATTAATGCAAAGGTTAATGCGCGTCTCAATGCCAGAGTGGCGACGAGATCTAGGTCGATCGAACCTGTTCCAATAAATACCTGCTACAATGTACAGACTGTATTCAAAGAACAAAATGTACAAAAGTCTGAATCACGGTTTTCCCATTTTTATTTTTCATAAGGCGATAAATTCACAAGTTCATAAAATACACGCAGATAAGATCAAATTAAATGTTTCGGCCTATTTTTAAATAGGTTATGTTTTAAAATCTTTTAAGTCTATTTATAAAAGGTGTAGGACAAAAAGTGTTACCTTCTAATATACTATATAATATGTACAAACAATCAATGCTAATTATAAAAAAAACTGTTATATTCCGTCTGAATATAAAGATCATATCATTGTCAGTCGTGATCTGACGGGAAAAATGGGTCAAAACATAAAACAATATTCAACAATGCTTTAAATTGTAATTAAAAAAGTTTTCAAATGCACAGAGAAAATTGTTCAAGTATGTACTTGTTCATTAAAACGTTTCCGAATATTATTTAGTTCGTTTAGATCAAATATGTGATTAATTTTTATAAGTAACAAGATATCTTTTTTCCCTTGCTGCGTCCGTGTGAAAATAAAGAAAAACTTAATAAATAATCTATGTATAATTTTAGACAACGATCTATGTATATAGCAATCTTGCAACCAGATCTGAACCGTTCTGGTAGATATCCTTCTTACAAACATACAAAGTTTCGTCTTAACAATATTAGTGAGGAATTTAGGAGTAGACTCTTTCATATATAGCTCCTGCCTACACTCTGTAATGATATTAGTGGTAGAAATCAGTTGACTTCAGAAAAATAATCTTATTTTAGAGCAGAAGAAAAAATTACTGCCAAATATCGCGTTTCATTCAATACATCTTCCCAGTCCTCCAAATACAATATTTAAAATGTTTCCAAAATTTATTATAACGTTGAAAATGTTTCGTAGATATTTACATATGTATGTAATATCTCTATATGTTATATAACACAAGTGGGCCACACACAATCAAGCACCAAGCGGAGCTCATATCGGCTGAAACATCTCGGCATTTCACGCAAGGTTGTTTCGCAGCTAGACCTTGTGGCACCTACACAAGCGTTTATTGATTTAAAATGTATTTTTATATTAAACAATAAAGAATAAAATGACGCAAAGAAAGAACCCTTTGACGTATTTTAATATCAACTTTAACCTTTTACTGTCATTTTTTATTTTAAATATCAGCTCATTTTCATGGACTGAAAGTCAAAACAAATGACAGGCGTTTAAAAGTAAAACATTATTACGTTTTTATAATGTTTTGAAAATCAACAGTAATTTTGAAGGAGGTCTTCAAGAGTAGAGTGAATAGGCACTTACTAAACTAGCACGTACCATATTTCGACCACATCATGACTTAGCATCGGGTGGGTGCCGTGGTCAAGCGTTAGTTTAGACTTCATAAAAAAAAAGACACGCTTATGAAAAGATATTAAAATTTGATTATTGAGAAAACCCCACATGATTTGCTTGTTATGTTCCTATATTTTAAATACTAGTATTTCCCCGAGAATTCGTGTACGCGGAATTAAATGAAAACATAATATCTTATGTCACCTGGTATCTGAAATTATGATGTTTGACTGAAATATTGGGTAACGATTAAATACAACCTTATTTAGGTTTTTAGGTTATTTGCATTGCAGGAAGTCACGCCGGCAACTACATTTCGAACCTCATTTATTGACTTATACGACCTAAATAACTGACCTTAATAAATTTATTGCTAATACAGAATTATAGAATGTTTATTGTCTAAGTAAACTATTAAACAGTTAATTAAATAAAATATCAGAAGTGGTCATCATGTCCATAAATATCTGATTTCAATTGTTAAATTAAGTAGAAGGGACACAAATAGATGAACCAAACCTAATCTAGAGTACAAAAGGAAGAAATAAAAGTCCGCCGGTGGTCTTTTGTTAGGATAAATCCCCTCAGTGTTGTCATTTAAAATACAAAATGTCAATTGAAAATCGACTCCAGATTCCACGTCACACTTGTAATAAACACGCCATCTATGGCATTTCGATCTAGGTTCTATAGAAGGTTTAGTATAGAAATAAGTAATAATTGTGAACATACGTGTTCTTTAGCTTAAGATGTCTGTCATGAATGAAATGAGGTCGTGACGTGCACGAAAGCTTTTAACATATCGAATACTTGACAAGAAACGACGCAATATACGTTGAATACGATTTTTTTAGAACAATTTCATGAACGATTATTTTTAACGCCCTCACTACTTATAGTGTGGGTGATCGCATATTTTACATAAAAATATAAATACATACGCGGAGTAACTTTGCATTGTTCCATTGTATTTAGCAATCTGATCAGTCCGTGATTTCGTATTCTACAGTTTTAATATCATTTCCATCTTTAATTCTAACTAATGTTAAAAAAAGCTTAGGTGAAACGTAGTGTTTAGTTACCACACGTAGAGACCTTAATTGGTTACTGAAGCGGTCTCATAGAGATTTCTAATTGTCTATACTAAGAGACTATCGCAACTCTGCGTGCGGCAATCAAAGTAATCCTTTTGCTTGAAATCTATATAAAAATGAATTGTTGTTCGTTAGTCTCGCTAAAACTCGAGAACGGCTGAACGGATTTATCTTATCTTGGTCT
>JAODUI010000030.1:4802377-4832022 GCA_027563995.1 Papilio gigon | reverse complement strand
ATGAGCCCCCGATGGGCTCGAAACTAGTCGGTACTGACACCGATTTACACGTCAGTTAAGCCGTTTTATAAGTAGTACATATAAATAAAAATACGTTTTATATTTCAAGCTTTTGGTCCAAAGTTTTTTTCGAAAGTACCACTTTCATACGGATCTGAGCGTCTTCAAGTCGTCGATATGGATCTTATTCTACAAAGGAAAAATGCTGAGTGGCCGTACTTAGCTCACAAAGAAGTAATTTATTTGTGAACCTTAAGCCTTTGGATAATTTGTAAAGTCCAATTTCTACACATGAATGCCTTAATGGTCTGGTATTAAATATTAAAATGTAGAAACGGTATGTATAAAATGAAATTAGTGGTCCACGGTTGACAATAATGTTCACTATAACATAGATTTAAATAGCTACTGCAAACATTAACAGCTAGCTTGTGTTTATAACTTTGTCTTAATACATCGAAGATATCATCATCATCATCTTTAATAAAACTACATCAGTCTATGCGCTGTTCCAGGCACTAATCTATCTCTTTGTCAAATTTTATCGAGATGTTCAGGAACGAAGAGATTTTCACTTTTATTTTGTCTGTTATGTCGTTTTGGAGTTGACTGACATAAATGATTCGATCAATCAAGGAACGCCAATAGCCTAAAAGTTGTGGTTACGAACTACTAATCTAGTGGTCGTGGGTTTGAATCAAATTCGACTAATGTCTTGAACTATATCTTAACACAAACTTTTTCAACAGAACAGAACAGACAGAAATAGAACAAACTTCTTTACCAGGAATGGTTGCAAGAAATTAGTAAACTAACAATAATCTAATAATCAAAACGTTTATATTATATATAGAAATTAGTAAATGTTATTTCAATATACATTTGTAATACTAAGAAACATCGGTAATTAACATTCGATACTTAAGCTATGAAAACAACATCCTTGCTTCAGCACAATTCAAAGGATTTTCCGAGTCATTAATTTTGTATTAAATTATCGAACCCGTCATCGACTTCTTAAAAATAATATATTTCCACTCCATTACATTGCCAGTTCAATCGTCGATAATGACTAAAACAAAGCTATACAATTAATATAAAATGGAACGGTATCTAATATCCAAAAATCGTATTACGTACGAAAAACTTATTTATAAAAAAAAAATCTCCGTTTCAGTCCCCATTTGTTCCAGGAAATCTCGAAAACGGTAGTGCCGATTTTGACAGAACTTTTACTGGAAGGTGACTGATGTATACCGGTCTAATATAGGCTGTTATTCCACATTTAAATCGCGAGCAATAACTAGTATGTAATAATACCCAACGAAGTTCCCAATTGGAATTTAAATAATTCATTTTGAGATCTTATTAAGAATAACAATCGAAATAAGTCTCGAAAGCGTAACGAAATCCGTCGACTCATTTTCTCGGGCAGATGACTATGATAAAATATTCAAAGAGGAAAAACAAGTGAGTCCAATGTTATTACATTTATTGTTTCCTACTTTTTAATCCATTTTCATCGTTGATTTTGTCATACGATTACCTTCATCAAACACCAACTGGCCAGTTGACATTTTTTATTATCGATACTTAATATGGATTTAATATTGGCCAGTATTAAACAAAAATGTATTGTCAGCGTAGAATAATAAAAAATAATAGCCCAGATTACTCGCGCATACATAAGCTAACTCCCAGTTGTCGTCCCGTCAAAATTGGTACAACTCGTTAGCCGGAGCCAACACGGACTTGCGGGCAGACGTGTAGTAAAAAAAAAAAAATTTAGTTCTTGGTTATAAGCAAATAAAATGTAAGCGAAATATGATTTTTATATTGCTTACGGACTCTAATTTTCTTAATTTAGATATTTTTAGATATGCATTCAAAAAGAATTACTGACATTCTGGATTAGTTATATGTAATAATATAATTGTAAAAGCTACTTTTAGCTCTTAAGTACTAAAATATGCTAGGAGACTTCTAAGCGACAATGTTAATAGGGTTGTCAATTGTCAAAATGGTTTCAATCACTAAAGTAATAGGAACGAATAGGGAAGGAATGAATGATAATTTGAACAAGATTAGCCGCAATCTTGAGCGATTTATTTGATAACTTGCTGGAATCGTCTTTACAATGAAACCCCATTTGTCGTCTCACCCCTATTCAAGTCTTTATAAATGGCAAGATTTGAAGACATAGTATTCCAATAGATTCTCCAATCATTGAAAGTAAGAAGATTAACAAATCCAATCCAGGACCGCATACTGTGGAAGACATTGGCAAGACTTATGTCCAGGGACAGACAAGGGCTGATGATGATGATGAAGCAAAGAACATTTGCTTTCGACTCTGGTATTGAGGATGTCTGGGCGTCGATGATCACGTCGTGATCTCACCGTTTGTTTGTTCCATTCACTTATAAATAATAAACATTGACTGAAACTATTGATGCATAGCTACCCAGTTGGCAAGCAACTCAACTCTTCATTTATGATTTGTTTGAACTACTTTCGCGGTCGCAGCCTCCAGACAAAGTTGCCATTAAAACTCTTGTGAATAGATTCGGCGCACATCAATGAATGAACTACGCGACTCGTTAGACCTCATTCTACCTGACAATAAGCAGCTTACGCTTTATGACCCTAATAAGACCACAAAAATACTGTACATTTTAACTACCTTTTTTGCTCCATACTTTCGTGTCACTGAACTGTGAACTGTCAGCGAATTGTTAACTGAATAATACGTTGATAATTTGACATATTTCTTAACATTGTAAGCTTACCGTCGTGACACTTGTATGACAGTTTATTTTTTTGACAGATGTCACATTCACGTGTCACTGGAACGGAATAATATTGGATTTTTTTTTTCTTAAAAAACTATACTAAAAGTCGTATAATTGAAAAAAATTAAAGGTACTAGCTATGAAAGTTCTTCAATTAATTTAAAATCATTCTAGAGTTCTCCTAGTTTTATTTAGTTACGTCCGCAAAGAACGGCCAGTAAAAGACCTCTTCAAATGTAAAAGTCAACGCTTTACCGAAGAAATATAGAAAAGAAAATTGAAAGAAATGAGCACTTTAAAGTGCCGCTATGGTTGAAAAATTTATATGGATTTTTTTTTTAAACCATTTTGTTCAGTCATTCTATAACGAGAGTACCTAAGAATTATGCAATAAAATATCTTTAAGTAAAGAACAAAAAAAAATCCTAAAAAAAAAACAGAAATAGGAAAATTTTGATGGATAACTATTATGACCTATATACCAGAATAGCTAAAAAGATCTCGATACTATCTATAGAAGATTTGAGAAATCTATGTGGTAAAATACTTCGACAATGAAATGATACATCGCTTACTTAAGATTAACTTAACCCGTATTCAAGTAGGATTAAGCACATAATAAAGGAACAACCGCACTTGACTATACCGACGAAGTTATCGGTTCCGATGGGAATAAGTTAAACTGAATTATTATAGCCCACTAGCGCCTCTCTGTCAATGTCAAACAAGTTTTATAAAACCCTTTTTTATGTCATGTCCTTTGCCTTTTTCTATTATTCATAATATCTGACGGAACTCACCGCGATACCAGCGCCTATTACCGGTCCGTGTAATTTTCTCGCACTATAGTTTATTTCGTTTCATTTAAAAGTCAAGCAACGTCGTTGTAAATAAATAAAAAAAGAAACGTGTTCTATTTTTAAAAATTTACTCCGAGCCGATTAAAAAAAAATAATTACATTTTCTTTTGTTTCCATCCGGCCAGGTTGGAAACGTCAGAAAAATACAATAGCGATATCCGAACAAGAAAACCTTTAAAATCCACTAATGATTTTAACATTGAGAAAATGTTATACAATAACCATGGCTATGACGCAGGCGGTATATATAAATTTTATTCAACATTTGAATAAAGTTGACAAAATTGATCCATACATTAGCTTAAAGAGATATAAAGTGACAAGATCCGCTGGTGCGTTTGACAGCGGTATTAAAAATGAGATTACGATCGGAGAAAATTGGAATTGAATATGCATTATTAGGGTATCAGGAGTCGTCATCGAGTCAGTAAAGTATACTTACTTTGAGTTATTGAGCACATTTTATTACAAATGTTATTGAATAATGGCTCAAAAGTCATAAAGAAAAGGGATCAAATTAAAAATAAGTATTCCAGGGGCCTTTCCCATCGTTGGACATAGGCATTGGGAAAGGCCTATGTCCAACAGTGGGCAGACAAAGGCTGTTGATGATGATGATGATGATGATACCAGGGGAAGTTTGAAAGTACCGGCAGTGATAGAAAAATTTAGAAGCAAAAGGTAATCGTGGTATCAACAGTTATGCGAAGAGATGATAAGCATAAACAGGAAGGCGATTAGATTGAGTGGATGGGTACAAAGGTAGAATCCGAAGGTGTGGATGGATTGTGTGATAGAGAATATACATATGAAATGTGTGAGTTCAGATGCGACGGCTTATAGAGGTGTATGGAAGAGTAGATAATGTGCCGAACCTCTATAGGGAAGAGGGTAGGTTCATGATGCATTGAGTCTTTATAATTGGACGACGGAATCGACGGATTAGTTACTATTATGCTAAATAATTTATTTAAAACAAAACAAAACAAATTACACATATTATAGTTATTAATATTTACAAGTTAATTAAAATTTTATTACGAATAGAAATTTTGTACGGAACTATTTTCTCCAACGTCATATGTCAGATGAAATATAGCTTTACGTGTTATTGAAGTGTTTAGCGAATTAAAATCAAATTCTAAAGTAACACACGTTTGTCATGTTGATCGTGTTTACCTCATTAAATATTTCTAAATAGTTTTCATTCAATTAAAGCTATAGATTATTAATTCCTAGAACAATCAGTGGTCATAATAGGAAGTTTATAACAAAAATAAATCAAGCAAAACCTGAATTGGCTTTTTAATGAGGAGCTTGAGCTTTGAGCGCAATCAATAGATTTCTCTCGTTTATTTTGTGAAATTTTAATGCGCTCGGAAATCTTCACTTTATAAATATCTAATGTTTTATATCTAGGGAAATATTGCTGTCTTAAAAGTAGGTTTCCATTGGATTAAGAACTTTACAAAATTATATTGCTAACTCTGTCTTTGCGAAGAAAAAGAGAGGGATAACAGTATGTTTTTTTATTACTTCTGTGAAACCTATTTCTGCTTAATTTAATTGTAAAGAAAAAAGCCTGTTTTAGTTCTTTTGAACACTAGAACTAACTACGACGCGTAAAATGAACTTTTCTTTTAAGGATGAAATGGTACAGAATTTGGCTGGGTAAGGGATGCATGAGAAGGGGAAATATTATAGTTTTGTGTGTCCCCTTCTCTGTGTAATAAAAGTAGGCAACGTAGCAAATGAAAAAAGCAGGTGTTATTTAGGTATTTTGACTAGTAAAATGGTGTCTTGGTCATTTAACACCTTATACTAAAAACTGTGCAACAAATTTCGTGATTACGTCCAGTAGAGTTTAACTTCGTCAAATGCACGCACACTACACTAAAGTCGTTATTCTTTTATTTCTAAAAACGGACATTTTTTAAATTACTGTCGCTGGCAGGTTTCCGGTAAAATTATATTTTTGTAAAGGACACTTGAAACTCTTTGTTGTGGTCACGCACACTTCCCTTTTTAATCATTACGCGTTTGGAATATTTTACCACTGTATACTTGTATACAATCCATTTTTGTTTTATTTAATGAATCATATTTATTTATTCGATGAATAAAAAAACACATCAACGTATCTCTGAATTTTTTAGCTTTTTCTTGTTTATTTGAAAACAAAATATCGATTTGAATTTGGCTTTATTTTGACATTTGGCAATACAACACGACATTCAACTTAGTAAAACTCATAAATTTGATCATCTTCTATATATATAAAAATTAATTGCTTTTTGTTAGTCTCGCTAAAACTCGAGAACGGCTGAACGGATTTATCTTATCTTGGTCTTGGAATGTTCGTGGAGGTCTATAAAAGGTTTAAAAGGTGAGAAAAATTGGAAAAACTCCCGTGAAAGTTTAAAAATAGCCCTTTTTCATTTCCCATACAAACGTTTGTCGTCGAGGTCGAGGGGTCAGCTAGTTAAAAATAAAACGCGATATTAAATATTGTCTTAAAAATATCCATATGGTATACCAATCCTATAATTACTAACAAAATTGATTGAAACTGAGAACAATATCACGTTCGTTATAAGAAAGAATTTGTATTTTATACAATTCATATAGGAGCTTCGTGTCGATAAAAGACTAGAAGTAATAAAAAATTACATAGCTCTTCTTATACAGAATGTTGGCTATTGTGTACATTATTAAAACCTTCAATGTCCGCATTGAAATCCAACGAAGTGTTATCACCGTGGGGTTCCACTATCGAACACAAATACAAAAATACATACATCGCGATTTCTACAAATAGAGTGAGAGGGATGACAATATGTTTGATAGTGTGTTTCGATTAAGAATTACTTCATTTTATTAAACTTTTCATAGCCATAAATCAATAATTTTGTTTAACAAATTTCTCAACCAAAATCTGTTAAAACTTCTGCAACTTTAAAAGGATAGAAACCTTAAAAATATTGAAAACTTTAATAACGTAAAAAAAATCACATTCAAAGATTTCGAAAAGCTTATTTCGTAAGCATTTAGCTAGGATCAAATAAACATTACTTCGCCTTTAGTCTGACGTGAGCTAAGAATCTCCTAGGCATACAAATGTCAATGCATTCATATTTATATTCACAGTACAATAGAAGTTTTCATATAAAAAATTAAACAGTCTTAAGATATGGGATAGTTTATATTCTCGCTGATAGAAAGTGTGAGAACTAAGATTCGTTAAATCATCAATCTAAAACAAAGACATTTAATATGCTATAGTCTTAGAATGACGGCCACGAATTCGACGCAGTATGGGTAGGCTTTCTATATGATGGACAGATCATCTGGTCATGTTTGTAGGAGTAACCTGGATACTGAGCCGAGGACCGATGGTTAAGGCAATCTTAGAGGGAAGCCTACGCCTTGCAGTAGGCGACAAATGGCTGATGTGATGATCATGATGAACAAGAACTAAAAAACGAAGTTTACGAATGTATCAATGACTTATTGCCTTTTTTTATTCGAATGTTTGCTCTTTAAATGAACTTTACTTGGATCTCTATGGTCAGCAATTGCCAGAAATAGTTTTTATATTTTTTAATATGTACCATCCTTCGTTCTCGTTAAACCTTTTTATATTTTTCAAACTTCATTTTAATTATTCAGCAGTATTCTAGAATTATCGGATACCCTCTAGAAATGTCTCCGGAGTAATTTATATGCATTAGTACGTGGGTGGAAAAATACCCTCCTACGTTCATGGAAGGTTGATATCGAACAATAGCTGTCTGGGATATTTTTTTAATACTATATTTATTCGAGTAGATATACGTCATGAAATACTAGGGCGATTTATGAAACAAAAGACAGTCTAATCATGAACCAATGTCTGCGATCGCTGACCATAAAGGTTACAGCCTCCTTTCCGATATTATTATTTCTCCGTAGTATAGTACCAAGAATTCTACCAAGCTAACATACATCTTTCATACTTAATTTCGCTACGTAGTCGCAAATCTCAACGCGAGACTTTGTAATCTCGATTCACTGTAGCTGAAAACGTGTGGAATTTTCTTTTTAGGCTTTTATCGCTGACTCGACATCATATATCGCACCTTTTAATAACAAAGTGTAATAATAAAGATTTATTGAATAATTTTCATTACGTGTCAACTTATGTTAATACAAGTGCTTTCTTTATATGAAGGTGACCTTGAAGTCGGTTACGTGTACGCTTGAGCGTTAAAAGAGCAAGTTATAGAAGTGCTACTTCAAAGTCATAGCCTTTATTCATTCTACTTAACCTAAGCTGCATAGAGCTCAGCTAATATGAACCAATATAACTTTATATAACGTAACACTTTGTAAGTTGCGTTAAGTTATGTAACGATATTATGTACGAGGAAAGGAGTCAAGGAAAACTATCAGATGAACTCACGATCGAGTTTTTTTAATCATTTTTGAGTTCATGTACGACTGAAAAAAATACGTCTAGAATAGAAATCAACTTATTTAATTTATACAACAAATAAATTATCAAATCACGCCATTGCAATTTATAAAGTATGCAGATGGAATTATGGTATATTTTTGCCAACAACAGACATAACAAGGCGTTCAAGAGGTACTGAGCTTAAAGAAAAACTTGACACACTTTCAAAGTACGACTCCGACCCCGGTCCTCTGTACCAAATAACGACTATATTTGGCATAGGTGATGTCTTGCGCAGTAGACGTAGTTTTTAAAGGAGGCCTTACACCGTTATACAGGATGTCTGTATTCTGTAAATGTACATTATAATTGGTTCTATTATTATTGTGTTAATAACATTAATAGTACTACCTTTTCGACACGACGGTTTACATTCAAATAAATTTTATGAACAATTTTATCAGAGCAGGTAATCTTAAAATGGTCTTTAATCTTCTATGAGAGAATTGCTTAGCTGTTAATTGAGATGTCAAGCAACATACCTAGTTCGCTTTATGCAGTACACACAGTAAGAGTCCGTGTATGACTGTTCTTATTTTCTTTCATATAAAACTGGAACGTGTAGTTAGATGAAGGTTGCATAAAGAACGCGAATGTTTACCTCAAACCTTGCCATTGAACTCCTGAACACTGTTAACTGCATAAACATATTTCTCCTTGAACCCCACTTAATTGTATTTACGTGAGGATTATAAAAATTAAATTACATTGAGAGTTTATTTTTTTTATTTACTTAATATCGCATTGACATTCTCGATGTATGTGTCTTTGTTTTAATTTTTCTTGTTAACTTTTAATATCTCGGAAACATGGAATAGAAAATGCCCAAGTACAGTCTATTGCATAATCAATTTATCAAAGAATATTTAGGTTAAAGGCATTTACAAGAACTACCTGAGTACAGCCGTTTGTCGATCGTAATCGAACTTTAGTTAAAAAAATATTTATCATTTTTCGTATACATTTCTTGTTGAGTTATGATCGACGCCCATTCAATAGTCGTGGGTATAAGGTAACTCGTCAATGTACGCAACTTGTGACGTAAACATCGTCACCGTTCGTATGTTGGGGATGTGGGAACATCGCTGCGCGCAGCGGCGATCGATCGACTGCGCGCGCACCTCCGCCATCCTGGCTCCACTACAGAACTAAGCCATCATTCGAATTTTAAATCCGTAAGAAATGAGCGAAACTCGCGAAAAGTGACCGTCGAAAATTATTTATATTTAAAGTGTTGGTGATCGTTTCTGATTGGTTGCAACATCAACTAAGGTCAGTGAAGATTTTTTTCTGTGTGAAACTTCTACATTTATAGTCCTCTTTTCTTATTACTGAGACACATTTTCTTGCCTACATCTTCTGCGATTGTGCCATACAATTATAAAACGCCCCCAAAAACAAATGAAGATCTACATAGGTTTAATAAAACTATTGATTTATTTAATTCTAAATAAGAAATCTTTTATATAACTACCATCTGTAAAACTGGAGTAATTTCTACTGGAAGAATCATTGATTTTATAAAAATGTATAAGACAACCTTGATATTCTAAGTATTGTTTCAGAAATAAAACATTTAAAAATTGTAATGTTTCTTTTATGACAAAGACCTGCTTTTTGCTTTGTTTTGCATTGAAACAAGAAAACCCTATGCTTTTGAAAAAAAGGTCCAAAAAAAAAACGTTAAGAATTTCTATCAAATATTACTATGACTTAATTTTACGCCAATTTTAAGTCTTTAATGCGATAGAATAATGTCGAACGTGACAGTTATTAATTGATTATTAAAATTTGACATTTGGTTGCAGATATGTCGCCATTACGGGGAGCGGTGCTGCGGTGGCGCCGCCAAGCGGACAATTCGACCTCCACTTTGAAACCCAGCGCGATGCCACCAACCAACGGCTCAAGTAATTATTTTAAACTTATCTTGTAATTATTCAATGCAATGAAATTAGGGACATTTCTTATCACATCATCTTCAATAGAAATATTTGATAGAGTATAGAATAATAAGCTGTTCTTTTATTCATATTCGATTTTAATGAACGGTTAATAAAAAATATATCGAAATGGGTTCTGACAGCTGAACCCCAAACTTGAAGGTTTTTAATTATTTTTATTGGGCTTTTGTCACGCTGTACCCTGCCGTACATTTTCCCGTATGACTAAATTAGAGATTTATTTCAAATTTTCATATCATCACTTTTCATACACCTGCCTTGGAATCGAAACCCTGTAAGCTGTTTATAACGCCCCATCCCTTTTGATTCCCTTTTATAATATAACATTGAACTTCTACCATGCTAGTACATCTAAAGTCAAGGACATTATTTTATCCACGTTTCATAGGAAATATTCAAATGCGTAGGCGAGGCCCGCTGTGGGCTGACGTTGATTATAATTGTTGTATGACTTTGTGAGTGACAACTTTAATTGAGTTTATATTTCTAATTTACTTAACATAATATTTCATATAAAAATTACATGGTGTTCTCTGAATAGTTTACAAATAAAAGTAAAAATTAATTTCTACTGTAATCTATTTAGGTATTTTTAAAATAAATTCTAGTTTCGAAATGGTATTACATGTTGTGTTACCTTTAGCATTATCGCCGCCTGTGACGGGCGGCACTGGATCAGATACCATTCCTTCGGTGTCGTCCACAACAGTCCCCCAGGAGTCGACAGCTGAGAAGGTCGCCGCGGAGGTCGCACACAAACTGAACATGGAGACTTGGCAGCTGGTTGCTATCCTTGTTGGTAAGTTTACATTATCTTGGTCTTTCAACCATGTGTTATTTCATACTGGCTGTTCTTCGCGCCTTCGTCTGTGTAGAAATACTTCTTCCAGCAAATGTATCGTAGAAATTGGTAGAGCTGTTTCGAAGATTAAACAAAAAAAAAACGGACGATATTCGAACAGACAAACTTAAAACATGTTTTATCATTATAATTATTTCTAACTATATCAATCTTATAATCAATTAACTGTTCCGAATTGTAGCATAATTCAAAATTTGTAATTAATTTACGCATACAAAGTTATGATCGTTTTAAATTAAAATTTTGCATTATTCAACAACCCCTTGAAGTAAAGACCGAGCGAGATTTAATTAAATTTCTCCCATCTTTGAGAGGCAATTCTGCATCCTTTATATAAAGATACATCAACCACAATTATAGTTAACGGAAAGGAAGAAATTGAAACAGTCGATGTTGGACCAAGGGTCAAAAAGCAAAGTTTATTGTTCAATCGAAAGCCGATTTTCGAAACGTCATTTTGAAAAAAAAAATCCATCGATAACAAGACTCTTATTTATACGATCTGGATTAGGTATCTAGAGTTTATAAGTTGATTGAAGTTACACATTTGTATAAAATTTATTTGAAACAGGCGTTGGCGTGGTCATTCTTGGCATATGTTTCTGCTGCATCCGGCGATGTTTCCGCAAGAGGCGTTCGAAGGACGGCAAGAAGGGGATGAAGGGAGTCGACTTCAAGTCCGTCCAGCTCCTGGGCTCAGCCTACAAGGAGAAGGTAACGTGTGAACATTTGAAGAAGAACCCGTAAAATACCACTACATGTAGAATACTTTCTCAAATTACATTGAACCTTTAAAAAAAGCGCCTGAACAAATGACTGGGGTTCCAGCAATTTGAACCGGTGTAACCGTGACCTTTACAAGGGCATTTCAAATCATTGTCATTTTACAACGGCCTTAATTTATCCATTATATGAATGTAGTAAAATGGTGAAGTGGTTGAGAGTGTTGATATTTGAGCAAATTCAAAATCGTATATTACCCACAATGAACACGATGCCGAATCAATAAAACTGGAAATTCATGAAGACGTACCCTTCAAGGGTACACCAATATACAGCTGTACATCAATTATGTTCCCAATACTTTATTTCTTCTAACATACTGACCTCTGATATATTAAAGGTTTGGTGATGGTGTTGTCTGTATTG
Source organism: Papilio gigon (assembly GCA_027563995.1). Classification (NCBI taxonomy): domain Eukaryota; kingdom Metazoa; phylum Arthropoda; class Insecta; order Lepidoptera; family Papilionidae; genus Papilio; species Papilio gigon. Next base: position 4,819,900 of record JAODUI010000030.1, on the reverse strand, counting down.
GATTCATTACATGTAAGTTATAAGCTATTCACATAAAGTTTGCCGCGGGACGTGCATGTAGGTTCAGCCGGACATGGAGGAGCTCACGGAGAACGCTGAGGAGCCCGATGATGGAGACTCCAAAAAAGAGGAACAGAAGTTAGGCAAACTTCAGTATAAGGTAACTAGTTTACGTCTGCACACGGGACTGCGATATTGTATGTATACCTAACTTATATATTTATTAATCATTTTACATAAACTCTATTCATTTGGTGGAATATATTGTACTCATAATATCTGGTGAATTTATTTTTTTTTTTGTTTCTTTTGGAAAAAGTTTCAAGTTACGTCTAAAAATTTTAATTCACGACACAAAATTCAAGTTCATTCAAAACATTTTCTTATAATAAAAGGCGACACGCGAGGGGGAGGGGGGAACACATTTCCCATATAATGTACTCATCAAGTTGACATTTCAATTTCCTACGGTTTCCTGGATATTCCGCGGAGCTATCACGTTTAGTATCATTATGTGGTAATCATTTTAATGAAGGTTTACATTGAAGTATTGTTCCTCAGCTGGAGTACGACTTTAACAGTAACAGTCTGTCGGTCACCGTTATACAAGCGGAGGAGCTGCCTGCTCTAGACATGGGGGGCACATCGGACCCTTACGTCAAGGTCTACCTGTTGCCCGACAAGAAGAAGAAGTTCGAAACAAAAGTGCATCGGAAAACATTGAATCCCGTCTTCAACGAGACTTTCGTCTTTAAGGTAACTTATTATTATATTATATATTACATTCTATTATATTATATTAGTCCAGAGTAAGAGTAAGTGTGTCACGAATGAAATTGATGTAGTAAGTAGTAGTTCAGTGTTGTAGAGGATTATCAAGACGTATTTATAAACAACCAATCTGTTTGTTTTTAAAAATCAACTGAAGAAAATAATTAAGAGTAAAATTGCCAGCAATTACTAGAGATATCTGGTAGGAATGTAAAAGAAATTGGAAAGTTTGAAACTTGCCAAATATTATTTCACAAGAAAATGTAACATTAGCGTCGATAATTGTCTTTTTTATTATAATTTCATGCATTTGAATTCGATGTTCGCACAGAACGTGCCGTACGCAGACGCGATGAATAAAACTCTGGTGTTCGCCATTTTCGACTTCGATCGTTTCTCGAAGCACGACCAGATCGGAGAGGTGAAGGTGCCGCTGTGCCAGGTGGACTTGGCACAGACTATTGAAGAGTGGCGGGAACTGCAGAGCGTCGAAGGCGAGGGTGGACAGGTGCGATATAAAAACAGTAGTAAAGTAATCGAGGGAAAAAAAAACATTTTCTCAATATGTACAGTTCATTTTTTTCTATTTTTAAACAATTCACTTATATTTCAATTGAACAGGGTTTTCTGCTTATCATAAAATTGCTACACTTGAATATGTTAGAATAATAATACTAAAGTTTTACTTTTCAGCGAAAGATGAATTCTTCAGAGTGGTAATTTAATATTTTTTAGGTTCAATATATTTTAGGTACGTTTTAATAAATAATTAAACTGGCTTCCAGATAAAATAACTTCAATATGATAAAGTTATTATATAATTAAGGTTTAAAACATTGTAAATGGATCAACATAACGTTACATCTAAAAGGATGTACTTAATTACATAAATTCTAAACTTTAAAAAAAAAACTTAAAAAGCAAATGTTAACTACATACGAATGTGTTAACAATAAACAGACACCCAGGTCACATCAACAATGTATACATATATAGTATGTACACGAACTAATGAATAGGTACATAAAGGTAGATATATAACATGGTCTCACGCACAGTATTAGTAATAAGGCAACAAAGAAATAGGTACATGTAAGCGCAAAATCGACTAAGAGACAAATTTATCTTTTTTTTTCTTAGCTTAAGCTAACTGACAAAACACACCCACTGATACAGCCACTCTTACGCCGCTCACAACTCACTGCTACATTGTATTTAACGCAGACGTACGTTTATTTATATGATCGATGGATTTGTTTTGGCAGATCAGCATTTATTTCGACAATACACCATTCTTTCAAAGATTTTGGATTTAATAAATAAAAAAAAAAAGAAAAATTTTGAAATACATTTGTTCGCAACGAGAGAAACTATATTTTTTTTTTTATAGGAAGAAATTTACAAAAAATTGAAAGAATGGTTTACGTATTTTTTTTTTAAATTCTCTGCACTTTTCAAAGCTGAGGACTCTTGACAAAACTGTTAAGTCAGTATCGTAAAATATTTGAGATGATTTTTTTTTATTTCCAACATGTCAAGATACCTCTGTCAAAGGAGTCGTCATTTATTTTTCCGAGCAAAAAAAATTAATTTCGACGACAAAAATGTATTTACTTGGTTTTTTCTCTTTTTCTCCATATTTTCTCTGCTCTGCTTGGCTGTGTTTGATTGTGTCCTGAACAATCTTGCATGCCGCTTCAAAAACGAAATGATCATTCACGTAAGTATTATTTTGAGACACATCAAGATGTAATATAAATGTGTAACGGATACGTTCCATTGATGTTATAAATACACAGATAATTGTGACATAACTAGAAACATTACCAGTCTGCAGTGATACCATGCCTTACATCATGAACTGTATAAAAGTTAGGTTATAAATATAGGGGTAGGTGTATATTTCAACATTGGAATATAAATACATGATAGTTTCAGGTGTTTTAATTTGGTCACCTTACCTTTATCACCCATCATACCATATTACTTTGTTTTGTCGATTCTGTTTGTTCCATCCAACACTCTATTTAGTTTATATTGCGGCTGGGGAATGATGCATGCACGTTCACAATCCTTTTCTAGCCTTGAAATGTCATTTGTTAGGAAAAAAATTACATTTAAATCGATGTCAACTAATTTTGGCCCTAAGATTTATTAAGAAAAAAACAAATGACATTTCAATAGTACGTTTATACGTGACAGTACACGAGCACAACACGAGTTCTTCACATTTTTGCACTCAATTTGGCTACAGCGTCTCATCTTACGCAAGTTGTAACTTTAAAAAGATGCTATCAAAATTATCTTTCACGTAAAATTAATAAAGAAACTGAGTTCCACAATCATCCCTGTTACATAAATCAATGCATTGTATATTATAACATTAAGTTTAAGCAAATTTACAGTCAATTAAACATGCTTAACAAGCAATTTATATTATTACAAGTATGTTGCAGATCGCCATCTGTTGGACAAAAGAAGAAACGTGCCAGTCAATAGTAACAATAGACTTTTATATTTTTAACATTAACAAGATATATTTTTTATATCTTAAAATAAAATATGACAGAAATGACAATACAAATATTTTTTCTCGATTTGAGAACAAACTAGTATTTATTTAAAGAAAAGATAATTTCCCACTAAGTAACTAAGTTATACGTATCATTTATAAGCACCGGCTACTGCATTTCACCCCGTAGCTTTGTTTATTTCCTAGTGTGATGTACTGACCTTAATAATGTTCATTGATGTGTAGTAACTCACCTCTAAAGAAGTTAAATTAAGACAAGGTCCTTTAAGAACCCTACAATAATTATAATAATGTTTGTTTCTCTTATACTTGGCAACTTCTTTAGAGGATTTATATACCTACCTGTAATAAATATATGTATGTATGTGTACTGACATAGCTGCTATTAGATAATTGCGATCTGTTCCTAAAATGGTTGGTCTTATTGCGGAATAGAATATAGGTTGATAAGGTTCTGAGGATCGCTGCGGAGGTGAGCATACGTCATTATCATTTGATGATTTGAGCTGGGTGTTAGAGTGCAAAGACATTGGCTTCATTTCGGCAACAGATCGTAATGTTATGACCGAGTATTACCGATATGTTTTGACGTCGGCAGGAAACTGCTTTATAAAGATATGTTTTAGGTTTGATGTGAAGTTGATTTTAGTTCATCCTATAGTGTTTTGTTGGAAAGTTTATGTACCGTGTTTTATTTGATGTCTTTAGATGGATTGACGTCGATGTGCTAAAACGTTATATGTAACGCTATGGATATGTTCGTCAAACGATACATCTTACGGTTAACCGACTAGTTGCAAACTCCTGAACCCAAAAGGCTACCTGAACCCGACACTTTCTTGGCTATGCCATCCCGAGCACGAACATCCGCACAGTTTTTCGATCAAACGACGACAATCGGCATTGTTTACACAAAATCAAACATGACAATACATTCACTTGCGTTTCGAAAATCTGTGCCGGTTGAGCAACCCATGACAACGCTTTTAGAAGACCCACACGAAGCTATTGTTGGTTTTGATTTGTGTTTTTTAACAAATTATATGCCCTTATCCGCCCTAAGCCGCGATGTGATACCCAGTATGATGTTCATATGTTACTTTTAGCTTGTCCGATCCGACTCTCAGCGCTATGGAATCCTTACACGATATCCTAACTATTTCTTCCAAATTTTTCACTATCCAAATCCTACTGTACCAAAATTTAATTTACACATACAAATTGATAGGAATTATTTTTGATTTTAATAAATATTACATCTTACAAAACAGCCACAAATAGAATAACACACAAAATTCTTTCGGTGTGGTTCAATCAATTTGTTAGACAAATGAATATCATTATGCTAATATTAATAGTGAATTTTAAACCGGTAGTTTACAACAGTAATGCACGTGTCGGAACATGTTTTTCAGGACAACAAGTTGGGAGACATATGTTTCTCGTTGCGATATGTACCGACCGCTGGGAAACTGACTGTTGTCATTTTGGAGGCCAAGAACTTGAAGAAGATGGACGTTGGTGGTCTATCAGGTAACCTCTTTCCTTTAAACCGACTAACATTAGCCGATACTTGCAACTTCGTGACAACACTTTATAACACTTGATGTCTAATTCCAGGGATATAGGGTAACTTAATCTTTGTACATTGATTTGATTGATTGATTATAGCTTGACTTTTCATTACATAGTATGCATGAGTAGTCAAACACATTTCGTGATAATCAGCATCTCTAACATATAGAACATAGCACATTATGAAACATAGTACAGTACATAACCTAGAAAGTAACATTTATGACTGTTTAGTACATACACTCAGATATCATATTATGAAAACATTCAACAAATTACATTGTTAATAAACGATTATCACAACTTAACAATATTCACTTTATTATAAATGTTTTCTAAAATAAAAGGCCCCCAATTTTTAGATTAACAAAGACTGCTTCGCTGATTCTGATGCTATTAGCATAATAAGACTAACACATATTTCATACCTTTACACAATATTGGAAAATATCACTGCGCAAACCAATACACGCACTCAAAGCTTTCCAAACATGTGTTTTGTAAGATTTTTCATGCACTTGAACTATAATTATGTATCACTTGATATTGTTTTGAAACATAACTGTATTTCTGGCCACCTCCATAAATCGTTACCGCATACAACATACATACATTTCATAAAACACATGATTATATTTAGAAAAAAGTGTATAAGTTCATGTTACTCAGTTCATCAGATTTAGGTCTAGTCTAGTGGGTTACTTTTAGTAAAGAAACAATAATGCAACATAGAAGTACAACCTATAGGCTTGAGTAACATATAAATGATCATACCATTTGCACATAAATCACTGTAATAATAATAAATATATTGATGTCTAATATAAAATATCTTTTTCATATCCGGACTCATCGGCGTGTGACAACAGATCCGTACGTAAAGATAGCACTAATGCAAAACGGCAAACGTCTCAAGAAGAAGAAAACAAGTATCAAGAAATGCACACTGAATCCCTATTACAACGAGTCATTTACTTTTGAAGTACCATTCGAACAAATACAGGTGCGAGCCGAGATTTTAAAAGAATCGGTGTTACGTCGCATGCTACGGCGCGCTCTCGAATGTGGATAGCAGATATTCTATCTTACATATATCCCATTCCATATGAACGCCTAAAAATTGTAAAGTACCGTCACATTCCAAAAATGGCGACCATTACACATTCTTGTATTGTCTTTTAAAATGTAATCTTATGGTAATTGTGAGGTGGATTATAAGTAATTTTGTTTAATGCGATGAAAACGTGTTCCACTTAAAATGTTGTTTGTTTATAATATTTAGACTTTCAGTTGGAATAAGGGATTTGCTTTAATGTTTGTCGTTTGCTTCCGTCATTCGAAGTTGCCTGTACCATGCGTATTGGTGTTGTGTACTAACTGTTGTGATACTTGACTCACCACTTGCATCCTAACCCCTGTCCTTTGCCTATGTCCTTTTGTAACACTTCTGTGACACTCAAAAGATAACCTATATTTGCAGACGTTGCATATTTATTTGCCATAACTCTGTTGACTATACTACATAGACACGTCAACATTAATTTCAAATAAACTTCCTCAACCCTTATCCTTTTAATTTGTATAATTCAAAGCAACATTATTTATCCACGTTTGTTGTCGAACGTTGACCTCCAGCCGTAAGCACGTTACAGATGGAGGTTCTCATTCATTTGACGGTTCAAATATATTTGCTTTGCGTTATATGAAATCCAATAAAACTCCATAGAAAGTGGTGTTCGACAAATCTCCCCTCGTAACTGCATTATAATTTTGGTGACTTCAAATTGTAATTACTTATGGTTTGAGGAATCCAGTCCCTCTTTCTTCTTCTGTATTTCTTCTTCTATAATTTCATCTATTATCATTTATTTCATCTTTAACCCTTAGTTACCATATCCAATTTTTATTTTAAACCCTACACTGAAACTGAGGTAAGAAACATGTCCACAAGTAAGTACGTCCTATTGATGTGTTCATTAACTGTCGTCTTTTAGATTTGTAGTGCAATGTGTGAAATAAATGTGCTTTTTGCATGTACATACAACATACAAAAATAACTTCTATTGTTACAAGATCGTGATTACTCAGACTACCATTGTTCATTTTATAATAATTTTAGTACTTATGTTTGAAGATTCCTTTCGACTCTGGAATTGTTTTCTGTTAATATTTTTCGTAAACGAATATTTTTTTTCAGCATCCACATTATTAGCATAACATAACAACGTACTTTAACTTTTAACTCATTAATATGTTAAGCTAACATAATTCCATAAAGACCAGATAATATTTAGCTTACTTTTAAATAGACTTTTTTATTTTGATACAATATTATCTCATATCAAAATCACCTCATTACACTGTCACTTTACAAATTTTTCTTACACATAATATTCACATCAATTCATCTGTACACTACAGAAATCAATTACATTTTTTAAAAACATACTGTCGTCTCTCTTTTTATCAGTAAATAAACAGAGATAACAAGATGTTTATATGCTCTTTACACTTCGTAACTCCCGTGGTAACTAGATATGCTTTATTCTTTTGTTGCTAAGATATGATAATCTTCTAAAATGTCACAGAAAGTGAATCTAGTGGTAACGGTGGTCGACTACGACCGCATCGGTACTTCGGAGCCAATCGGCAAGGTGGTGCTGGGCTACAACGCGTCGGGCACGGAGCTGCGTCACTGGTCAGATATGTTGGCTAGCCCGAGGCGACCTATCGCGCAGTGGCACACCCTCAAGGACCCTGATGATGGAGAGAAGAAGGATTAAGAGACCCAAGGTCTGTTGAATACAGTATACTTAAAATACAGAGTAAGACAATATTGATCCTATAAGAGATTGTATTTGTATTCCGCAAAGATGGTCAGTTAGATTAGTCTTCAAAGTTATAATGTACATTAAATATTATTCCAGACCCACGGAGCCGTATCACGGATGGACGAGTTTGAAGATCGGAGTATAAACGCCTTATCATTTATCAACCATTAACTGTACCAATTTTGTTAACTCTTGAGTTACTTATTTTCGCTTAATCTGACAGAATTTAAATATGTATGACGATTAATGAACCGTTTACCCGTAACAATATCGTTAGTAATGTATTTATTCTAAATATGATATTGAACATTTTTACCTAATTAAAAAATGTTAAATCAACAATAAAAGCATTTAAATAACGTAGTTAAAAACTTTGAAAGATCTTAACGTTATTTTAAAATTGTTTATGACATATGACGTCAGTACCTTTGTCTGTTTTCGGTTAATGCAATTAAAAAAAAAATATCTGTCAAGTTTTAAAGACCAGTAATTTTTCCTTAAAATTTAGATCTATAACGTTTAACCGGTAAAAGTAAAAACTTTTTTTCTTATTTTGAAGATACAATATTGTATTTATCACAATTTGGAACTTGTTCCTTGCTAAATGTTTCAAAAGTTAGATATGTCTGGTTTAACCCTCATATAACGTGAGTCAACCACAATATTATCCTCACGATAAAAGCATATTTTAATCGTAAAAATTCTGTAACAAATCGCTATGTAAATAAGTTAAATCCTGTTAAATTTATTACATTCTATTTTACTATCGTAAGTGTTATAGTATTGATACCTTATAGTATAAATACAGCGTTCCTCCAAAGAAGACCGAGTGGTTTGTGTAGTTGGCAAATATATTGTAGATTGATGTTAGCACTTATTCAATTTGAGTCCTACGTGGTTTGGTCCTGATATATTTTCTTTGGAGGAACTGTAGGCCTATTACTGTGTACCTAGTTCCCATTTCTGAACATGACATTATTCTAATAATTCTCAATAATTACTTGCGACTATCTTTTAATAATTATTATTAATTGTTGATTCAAGGAATCGTTTAATTGCACGAATATTTAATATGTTCGTACTACATAGTAACATCGAATCTAGTCCAATTTATACGACTAGAGTATATAATATTGAACTAAATAAATTGTATGATACACAACAATCTGTTGTTTTAATAGTCAGTAACAGATTTCTGGGGCTATGATAATAGTTTAAATAGGTACTTTGACAAATTAGTACCAATTATAGTTTTTTTTTTTTTAATAATTTATTCAAGAACTAAGAACTAATATCTTATTACAAATTAATTAGTAAAGCATTTTTTTTTTAAACTACATTGGTGTGAATAAAATAGGTAGAAGTTAAAAGCATTATTAGCTATTGCTTGTATGTTGTTAATCTGAAAGGCTATATGTTACTGTGTATATAATGTAATCACATGTTAAATTAAACAAACACATACCACATAGAGGTAGGTAAGAAGTTGGACTGCGAGTACATAGGATTGCACCATCACGAGCATGTAGACGATTGTTCAATAATGCTATGTATAAAATTAACTTGTTAGTTTGTATATTTATTGTTATCTAATTCAACATATGAATGTAATTCTATGAATACTTGCTTCTGTAAATGAATTAATAGTTTCATAAACTGTTGAATTAGAAAACATTATAGAACATTTAATATTAACCTCGAAACGTCCCTTTAAACGTTCGAGTTTCTATAGCATTGACAATATAGACATTCCAAAACGCTATTTACATTATTATAATATAAACTTCGTAATATTAAGATAAAGGGAATGTGAATTCATTATATACTAAACTGTTGAAGTCTTTAACTACCTTCCTCTTCAGACCTTATTATATTAACATTTGAAAAAAGGCTCAATAAGTTTTGTCCGTTGTAATGTGTGTGAAAAATCCTATTTAAAAGTTTATATTGGTAGTCAAAGTCGAGCCTTGACCATAATTTCTATTAAAGAAAAATTAAAAAAAAACTTAATTTTCCATCATTCTATTATTTGGCAAGTAATATTACTAAACAATACTCATTAAGGTAACTTTATACTTGAAATAATGCAAGCACTTGCTTAATTTTTTACACTATCCAACAGTATTGTACATTCCTGAACATTTGTTAATAGCAAAAAACATTGCAATTTCATTATGTATTTTTTTAGTTATATTTGTTGTTATCAAATGTATATAACATATATGTATATTAGTGCAAAATTCATATCACTTGCCTCATATAAAGTTCTGATTAGTGTTATTACAAATTTTATTTAGAAAGACATCAACTGTTATTTTGATTAGTTTAAAACAATATATGTAACTAAAAGAATGTCTATAATACATAATGACATAGATGTGCAGTTTTATTTTTATCAATTCTATCAGTTTCTTTACTTTACCTAATTATTATTCACCTAAACAAAAAAAAACATATAATCCGAGATATTTTTATTAAAATTAATGTCTAATATCTCATGTATAAAATTTCATTTTGTTGTAAACAGTAGATTTGAGTCAAACCCACTTGTTTTATACAATTTTATTGTAAAAACTCAACCAGTCACACATTCTTTAATTACAATACTTATAAAAAAGATTATGGACTTTATAAAGCAATACAAAGATTATACACTGATTAAAAAGGGTGCTTATTAAGTTTCCAAAACCAATTTATAGATATAAAGAAATTATCACTGTTACTCTATATTTTCGTTTTATATTGTAACAGTAATGTATTTTACAAATAAAGGTAACTAAGTTACATCTACTAAAGTAAGAAAAAGTTACTAAAGTTTAAACATTCCTTTAGTTTCTAGATTTTACTTACACAACTTCTACTTGGAATAAAACATTTTTTAGATATAAAGAGTATCAAAAAGCAAGTAAAAACTCTACTTAATCCTGTTGTTCAACTATCATCATAATATCTGCGCTTCATTGTTCTGTATTTTTTTAATTTATATAATGCCTCAATCTCCTTAACAACAAATTCTCCATGCTTTATCATTATTTCTATTTTCTTAGGATCGGTTTCTTCACTATTTCTTGAAAAAACTTTGTGTAGTCTTTTTCTAAAAAGGTCGTAACCTTGAGGCCAATCTCGACCTAAATAGAGCAGCTGAAATATAATTATATTTAACCAACAAGTTCTTTTCTACTCAAATATATCATATAATATTGGATTTTAGTTAATACTTACAGTTTTGTAAAGATTTATAACAGATTTTCTGTGGCTCGACATGGTACAGAGTCCAACTAAACACCTTTCAAAAAGATAACGGACGTCAAATGTTTTTATAGTATATTTACATGAAATACATATATCGTAGCTGCGATATAAAAACAATGCTTATAGAGTGGATGTGCTGACGATATTCTTCGTCATTAGTTGACATTTGATATTATCACAGCACTACGATATAAATTCATCAACTGATAAAAAAGTAAACAATGTCTCTTACTACCATTTCTGTAATGATTCCTAGTTATTTTATCATAACTCACACTTCCATGATAGAAACATACTTTTCTATAGTTTTATTGGTAATTTACACTTATCATAATTGTTTTAAACTTTTCGTGTCTCGAAACTATCGAAATTTGTAACACGAAAAGACGTTTAATGATTAGTAAAAATAAATATCAAATGTCAACTGTCACTGTCATCATAGACTATGAAGGGTATAAGTTTGAAAGTAAACAAAAATCAGTTCTTAACTTAATTATTGTATTTGAATTTAAATGAATATTTCTTCTTCTGACTTCTGGAATTCGCATTTTTTGATCCTAAATGAACCCATAGGCAAAATAGCTGTACCGAAAATTCTTTGACTATTAATCAAAACCAACATTAAGGAAAAAAAATAAACTAGTTGCTAAGAAACGAAACGTGCTGAAAATAATCGATTGATATAGGTAAAGCTGATGGTTTCCTTTTAATTTATCGAAACTATAATGGCAGATGAAGAGGACCCAGGTTAGTAGAATAGCTATGCTAGTCGAAAAGTTCGCTATTTATATGCATCAGGCATAACATTTTACCAAACTTAGTATTATAATTTATATTAAACTTATAGTGCAAAACGTCCACTCTGATGGTAATTTGTAAAAATTGAATCCATTACCGATCAAAGAAATAATATATTTATGCAACCATACCGTTGAAGGCGTTTAAGGGATAGTTTTTCTTTTGTACATAGAACAAGTAGGGGAAGGAGAAGAAGGTGAGCTAGAACACCATGAAGAAGAAGCAGTAGAAGAAGAACAAGAGCCGGAAGAGTCAGTTTTGACAGTGTATGATACTGACGACTTTTTCTCAGGCGCTATAAATAGCTTGGATTCCACGATTCCTCTGGATTTCTTAGAATTTGAGTATCCTTTTAGTGTATGATTGCACTTAGTCGCTGCGCTCCGTTTTATTTTTGTATAAAAAACGCAGGCGTCGAAATCAAAACTGAACACGCGTTTACATACAACAGAAAAGCAAAATAAAATTGATTGTTCCTGCAAATCCTTCACACATCGTTTTCCTTAACTTAAATAAAGATATTCATATGGATATAACTGTCTCAAATTTTTTAATTTATGTGCGTGCGACGAAACGGTGATTTGCTGGTCGTCTGGCAGTATTATAACTTTTATGGACGTTAAAACTAAACAAACCTGGTTTCGTAGAAGTACTACAGGGGGCTCTGTTGGCAATATTACGGTAATACTGTTTTTTTTAGATATACGTAATATTTCATTTCTTCGTTGATAAATTTTGAATAACAACAATTTTAACAATTCAAGAATTTATTCGCAACTAATATCATATGCTTATACACTATGTTGCCAGTCTTACAGAGTAGATCCCAACTACCGAATAGCAATAGCGGAAGGCAGAGAAGGCGAACACGAACCCATAATACTGCTCTACACGTGGCCGCAGCTAGAGATAGACGCCGTGTTACGCGATGGAACGACTAATGCCTACTCTATTATGGACTTTAGGTATTTTTTTATTTTTTTATACGAGAAGGGGGCGAACGAGAGGCACGATCACAAGAGCGATCATCGACATAGACCCATAGACACCTGTAATACTAGAGGGACCACAGGTGCGTTGCCGGCCTTTCAGATAGAGGTACGCTCGGTTCTTGAAGGACCCTAAGTCATATTGGTTTGGAAATACCGTCGAGGATAGGCCATTCCTCAACCCGGTTTCGCGGTTTATATGATAAAGAATAAATAACATTTAATGTAACCAAATGTATATACAAACGATAGTAAGGGTGGTAATCCGCTCTTACTCGTAACATTCTATCAAATATATCACAGCCTCGAGTAATCGAACGATATTTGAAAAAAACATTCGTTCACGCATTGAGTATCTTCTCTTAATTTTCCAAACTTATTTAAGTATTCTATTTTACAATTATTATTTGAAAAATTTTACGTTTCCAGTCCAGACGGAGAGCTACTCGCGTCCGTGGGCAAAGAACCTGATTACAATTTGACTATATGGAATTGGAAGAAACACAAAATTCTTTTAAGAACCAGTGCTTTCTCCTTCGACGTTAACGCATCAATGTTTTCGAAATATTGTCCAGGACAATTAACTACTGCTGGTTAGTTTAATATTGATATATTAGTTTTGTATCAATACAGGAATAGGAACTTAAAAGGACAAAAAGTTTTCTTTTATTGGTATTTATTAGGAGCAGCACATATAAAGTTCTGGAAAATGGCTGAAACATTCACGGGACTTAAATTAAAGGGAGACCTTGGTAGATTTGGTAAGACGGAAATTTGCGACGTCCTAGGCGTGTACCCTATGCCAGATGAAAAGGTAATGTAATCTAATACTGTTTAATTTATATAATAACTGTTATTTGAGATGTAATTGATACTGGACACAAATATCGACATGTACTTTTGATTTTTAATAATACTTCGGTGACGTAGGAGCGCAGTAAACAGTAATAATTAAATTAAAATATAAATCAGTGCAATATAGCTAAAAGCCCTCTTAGGTGTTATCCGGATGCGAATGGGGTAATATTCTAGTTTGGGAAGCGGGACTCGTCAAGTTGGAAGTAACACAGCGAGGTCGGAAGACTTGTCATAAAGCGCCTGTCGTAAGTATTATTAGCAAGTACATGATATTTGAAACTGGCCGTCGTATCAATACTTAATCATATTTGCAATTTTTTAGATTCAATTCATGCTCAGTCCTGCTGGCGACGAGGTGACGACTATCTCTCGGGACGGCTGCGTGCGCGCCTGGTACTGGGACACGGTGGAGCAAGCCGACCCGCCCGAGGACGACCCTGTTGTAGAGCTAAATCCCGTTGCTGAAACATGTGTAAGATAGATGAGAAAATCTAATTTGTCCTTGAACTTTATTATTCATGACCATTTCGATTAAACTTCACTCTTACAAATGCAATGTCCTGTTTACAAGTATGGGCATATTAGTTACTACGTGACTAGTATGAAAGACAACTCCAAAATCACTTCGTTACTGTTCAGTAAGCAATGAAGCGTCAAATAATATATGAGATAAAGAACAGTGTGAATATGTTTGTAGGTACCGGGCTGTCAGATCATGTGCCTAAAACATCAAAACGACATGTACTGGTATGCACAGGTATGATTGCAACTTTTTAAAAACAAAATACTATCGTAATTAATTCTTTGACATTTTACACTGGCCACTAACTTACCTGTGTTTAGATTGATGAGATTGAATGTGGATGTCTATAAAGGTAAAGCAAGACCGAAGAAGGTGTGGATGGATTACTTGAAATAGGATATGCGTGAGAAGTGTATGAATTTAGATATGACGGGTGATAGAGATGTATGGAAGAGTAGAAGTTACTGTGCCGACCCTCCGTAAGGAAAAGGGCAGGTTGATATATGTACTAACTGACCTGTGTTCTATAGAAAGTTTTGCAACATAAAGATTCTACAGATTTACTGATTCTCAGGATGGTAATGGTGGTATTTGGACGGTGGATTTAGAGATAGATAAAATAGAGTGCAACCATAACAAAATATCGACGTACCACTCTGGAGAAGTGATTGCGATGGTAGCGCTCCGCTTGCATCCTATATTCCTCACGGTGGGCTGCGACGGTGCATTGCTGGCTTACAGCACGGAGAGCCAGATGTTGTTGGCCAGGTATCAGTTCCCTAGTGCGGTTACCTGCATGCTATACCCGCCGCACGAGGTGAGCAAAAAGGTTTAATGAGACTTTAGTATTTTAGTTTATCAGCATGTTGGAGCAACACGTCCATTTTCGCTATGTTATCGAATTCATGAGGCGTTCACATTTGTCATCTTATACTAGTAGATATACTAGAGAGATTGTAGTTTACATAATTTTATTCAGGTCGATCCAAGTGCGAGGATAGTTCTGATAGGATTTGCCGACGGGGTGATGCGAACTCTACTGATACATCCAGACATATTGCAAGCCGCCACCACTCTCATCGACGTGCGCATTCATTCCGCGCTGACAATACACAGTATGGATTCTTTAAACCCAGATGCGGTGGACCTAATTTCAGTAAGTCTATCAAATATCATATGTTTAAAATGAAAATTCGATAACGCAATCAAAAAGCTATTGCAAAGTGAATGGTGACAACACTGTTAACAGTATTGCCAGCTGTTTGTTAGGCCATATAGCAACTCCTTATTCTCTCTTATCTTTTTCTTCTCATGATCATTGTCAACTTTTTGATTACAGTTGCTCAAGCCGCACTCGAAGTCGTTAACACAAATATCAATCAACAATCAAAACACGCTGCTGGTCACCAGTGGACAGGACAGTACTATATTTATGTACGAATTGAAACCTGGTACACCCTTTACACTGAATAGATTGGGATTTATCATAACACCCAGTATTGTAACGTATATGACTTGGAAACCAGACGAGGTATATAATAATGGTATCTTAATTTACATACTTATTTATATTCTAATCGTAATATGCCTTGTTTCAGGAAAGGGTATTACTGTTATGTGGACACGTTGGTTTTTTAATGGAAGTCGTTTTACCTGACGCCAAAGTTCAAAAATATTCTGAGATTACAACGTTCAAATTGGATTTTGTATCATCGAAAGAAACACAGATTAAAAAACATTTGTAAGTAAAGAGAATTTTATTACTTATAAAACGGCTTAAGTCACGTGTAACTCGGTGTTATTACCGACTAGTTTCGAGCCCATCGGGGGTTCATCTTCAGGGTGAGTGGGGTCGGTACTATGGCGCGTTACACCGATTTACACGTGAGTTAAGCCGTTTCATAAGTAGTATAGTGAAATATCTCACGAAAGTTTTAATAGTTTAAAGATAATTTTATTTAAACAACAGTACTTTAGTTACGATATAATGATTAAAAATTGACAAAAGAGAAGCAGTTATTGAATTACGGTATTTTTTTTAATTCTACTAGCAATTGAAAATTAATTACCAATTCACAATTATGCAAACACAAAAAATCTTTTTGTAAATCAGAATGCGTCACCGCCCTTTTCCACAAGAAGAAGATCTGGCTAGCATTGATGAGGAGGCACTAAAAGCTAAAGAGGAAGCTGAAAAAGACAATGATGATGACGAAGAAGAATGGATAGGAGAAATTCAACTAAGTAGTATCAATTGATTTTCTAACATGACAAAATTTTCTATATTTTTCTTTAACATGTTTGGATGTTTAAGGCCTGTGTCCAACAGTGGGCAGACAAGGGCTGTTGATGATGATGGCGATGATGATGTTTAGGATGTAATGTAACACCGAGTTCCAAAGTGTTCATTCCTCTTTCGATCAAATTGTAATTACTGTAAATTATTTTTAGATCAAATCAACAGTTATTATTACATTTTTCCTGTATATTGTATAGTAAATTATTAATTTATGTAATTGGAGTCTTTTTACTTATGGTAATTGTTTAGTTGAAGATGAAACAATAGCTGGCACGACAATAACGTGGGCAGCGTATTGCGAGGAGGGAATATGGATAGTACAGCAGGACACGGGGGCCTTGCTGCTCGTAAGACCGGGGCTCAATAAAATATTCAAATACGGTCCCATACCTGAAGCCTGGACTGAAGACATTACCACTTTGAAGTTTATGTACGTTTATTTCTTGTTCGCTTTCAAAGTGGTTTATCTGTTAGTATTTAATCGGATTAATACTATAATCAGTCTTTTAATAGTTACTTTAACAGTTTCTTAAAGCTATACTCAAAGCTGTAAAGACACTCTCCTTAGTGTGGACTTAATACAATCTACACTAATCATTGACTGGGTGTTGTAGTATCACAATCTACTTCCAGATGCGATGGTGCTTATTTAATGATAGGCACAAATACAGGCTACATCCGAGTGCTAAGAATGCCTGTTGAAGATGAAGATAATGACGAGTACCACTATATGACGTGGAGATTAGCTCAACAGAAACTTTTACGGAAACTTAAAGGCAGACGTCTCGCTAAAGAAGAGGTTAATACCTTATTAATACTTCTATCTATGAAAGTAAACTATGGCAAAGCTAAATTATTAGTGGGAATTTCTATTTTCAGACTCAACCAACGCCACGCATTGATTTCAATGATTACTACTATTTACCCATGCATGATTTCTACACGGGCGCTATCACTTGTATTGAAATAAGTGCAGACGGAAGGTGTTTCGTGTTTTGTTCTAACTTTAAAGTCTATTTATACTACTTATAAAACGGCTTAACTCACGTGCAACTCGGTGTCGGTACCGACTAGTTTCGAGCCCATCGGGGGCT
>JAODUI010000030.1:4773851-4800062 GCA_027563995.1 Papilio gigon | reverse complement strand
TAACCCAGAACTCCAGTGCAATAACTCTTGTAGCAGCCCTTGTCTGCCCACTGTTGGACATAGGACACACTTACACAGTATGCGGGCCTAAGAGACTACCAATATGTATAACTTCTGGTTCATCAAAATTCTCAGATTTACGACAACAAGCACGAGTTCAATGAAAAGGTGCTAGAACTGCGGGAGCACAAGCTGCGGCTTGTTAACCGCATGAAGGAGATTGGAGACAGATTGGGCGAGATCCGCTTGGAGATACCACACAGTATGGTGAAGCAGCCGCCACCAATTCCGGCCATCGATGAAGGACTTGAATTCCCCGAGAAAAACTTAGAGGTAAGGAGATTAGGTGAAAGATTTGTCGAGTAGACGGGAACAAAGAATATTCATCAAGAGCTTACAAAATACAGACTTTTGATTTCGTGTAAAGTTTCTCAAATTTCCATAAGACTATGAGAATTCGAAAAGTGATAAAGGAAGTCAAGCCTTTAAATAGTTTGCACATATTTTCAGGTTAAACCAGAAGTAACGGTCAAACATCATATGACGTTGACAAAGAAGATGCAACAGGATAGAAGAAAGTCAATAGCGCCTTCACAACCGCGCGTGCGTCCTCCGCGTGTTGCAAGATTTACACCTATAACAGGTTAACAGAAATAAACGGCAATTTAACGCCGAACTAAAAGAGAAATTATGGACTTCTGCACTTTTGAAATTCTTATTTTCACAGTAACCCGACCTTTGGCTGCTTCGTGGGAGCTCCTAAAAACAAAACAAGATCAAGAGACATCTGATATAGAAATAGAAATTAAAGAGAGACGTATCAAACGGTATTATCACTAGGTTTTACTTTAAATTAAACTTTTTGTAGTCTGATATAATTATTAAAGTTTTTTTTTTCTTTTTAGGCATCTTTACGAACAGGATATGTTGCTGGCGGACGCCGCAGTTTCAATACAGCAGTTCGATTCACGTCTGAGAGAACTCCAAAGAGAACGCATACGAGTACAAGTGTGTAGAAATAGTAGTTATTAGTAATGTAACTTTTGAATTTACTTTCCTTTTCAATTTCCTTCCAAGAACAGTGTACTACAAAATAATGATAAAATATTTTGCAATTTTTAATATGTCGGTGTAATCGATATTTACATTCACTATTTGTTTTTGTTAGGAAAAAAATCAACTTTTGGAGTTGCATTTGTTTCAATTGCATCGTGAAATGAACGTTTTGAATCGTTTCGAAGCGCACGAGGATCGATTAGCTGAGCGCGTCTACGTCAAACTGATGCAGGTTAGTTGGACAATAAACAGTACTGTCCTTGTTATTCTCATTCTCTTTAAAATAATATTCATATGCATTTAATACAACTTCTGAAGAAAAAAATATCAATCTTTCTTACCAGCCAGCTATTTAGGTGTAAGTGTCCAGTGCTAATGTTCAACGCAAGGAGTTTCGATAACATTGTTACCGGTGTACTATTTACTTTCGTTAAGCACACTTAACTCTTCAACTAGATCAGAGGCGTTCAGGAGCAGATAGAGGACTGCGAACATCGTATTGATGAGCATTACACAGACAAGGAGATGTTGGACGCCGTCTGCCAGGAGATACAGTCGCAGTTCAAGCAGCTGGTGCACGACAACAAGTTCGCGGACTTCTTACGAAGGATCTTCAAGAAGAAGTACCGACCTCCCCGTGACAAAGATGATGACGGTGATTTGTTGAAGAATTTACAAATTTATAAATATTAATTGAGTAATTACATTACATTTATTCCGTATACAAATATGTTAGAATCGTCGGAATCGGAGTCGGATTCATCGTCTAGTGAGGAGGAAGACGACGCGAGTTTAGACAGCCGCGACATCGGCCCCATCCGACTGGACCCCAACGTCTGCCCCGAGGGCTGTGAGAAGGACATCTACGACAAGACATATGACTTACGTAACACCAGGTTATTGACGTTCAATTACGATTTGTGACCAAATCCAGGACCCTTTTTAATACATACGATCTTTCACATTTCTAATTGTTCACGTTTTCTAAAAATTCTTAGACATCAACATGAACAAGAAATGATAGAAAAAGACCACCTCGTGGAGCTGCTGCGCAGAGACGTCGAGGCTCACAACAAAGTGAAGCGCACCTTGACCGTACACTTGGACAAAAGGAAGAACGACCTCAAAGAGTTTATGGTTTGTTATTTTATCACAAATATTATATAAGTGTACACGATAACTGAATTATACATCTAAAATCTTGCTTCAAACTTTATGTAGATGGAGAAACAGAACTGTATGAACGAAGTGGACCAAGTGGTGGTGCTGCGGTACGATCAGCTGCGGGCCTCGGCCGTCCGCGGCTGCACGGGGCCGCTTGGGTTGTCCAACACCGTGGTGTTCCCCGAACGCCTGCTGCACAAGCTCCGACAGCGCGTGCTCGAGCTGCAAGACGAGATCAAACAGCAGAGGAAGAGACATAAGTAAGGCAATACAAATCAATGTACAGGCTGTTTCACTCACGTATAGTATGTCCGGCGTGACAACGAATAGACTTACAAAGTACTGAAATTCTTTCCATATTAGGATCAACCGCACTCACTTGTTCCGTATGAACATTGATCTGAGGGCGATGGAGGAGAAGGCGAGCGAGCTGCGCGCCAAGATGCGCGACGTGCTGACCCGCAAGCTGGGCAAGCCCCGGCGCGTCGATCGCACGCTGGACGACCTGCTCCGCCAGATGGCGCGGCGGCACAAGTTCACCTCCGCCGTCGGCACCATGCCGCAGATGCAGCTGCAGATCCGACAGTGGCACGTTAGTGTTGACGCTAAATCTAAGGATGTAATAGGGACAGTTGATTACTAACCTAATTAAGACATCCCAAAGTAAATTAAAGCTAAAAAAATATTTTAACAGGAACGTCTTGGAGAATTGGAGAAAAAATATTTGAAAGAATTGGACCACTATTCCGATCGTTTGCGCTTAGCTTCGGCTTTACAAGCGGATATCTTGCCACAAAAGGTTTTTTTTTTATTATATCAATCATATTGAAAATTTATTTGTAACCTATTTTGAAAGTACACCTCTATTAAAATCATCATGATGTTTTTGCCTTTTTTATTCTTCATATTGCTTCAAAAACACTTTGGGTTAATTTCTATTTGATTGTTTACAGCCGTGTAAAGACCCAAACGTAATGGTTGGTAATTACGAACCGGAGCAGTACCAACGAGATGTGGTCCGTCTACGAATAATTCGGTCTCAGCAAGTGCAGCAAATAGCGGTATTGATGTTAGCTTGAATTTATCCTATGAACTATTATTAAGTATTAGAGTTGTAGAAGGCATTGGGAAAGGCCTATGTCCAACAGTGGGCAGACAAGGGCTGTTGTTGATGATGATGATGATTAGAGTTGTATCGAAATGTGACGTCCGTACTGTTCGTACGTCCGTGTTATTGGATATAATTAAATATTGAAGTATGAGGATTGGAACAAATGTACTTTTTCTATGATGAAAACTATCGTATTTAGATTAGGACGTAGTATATTTTGACCACATTGCCTTCTAATTTGTAGGCTATGAAAGAAGAGATCAAAGGTCTTCGAACGAAGCCTTTCTCTGGGGATCTGGGCTCGATGTGGAGAACGCCGCACATTGAACCCGATCAATCGGATCTACGTCTCAGTCCAATAAAACGCACCACGAGACATACAAGAAAGAAATATTTTCCAATGTAAGGTCTGCCGTTATCGTACTGTATTGTATAATTAAACTTCTAAGCATACAGAATGTGGAACAAACTGAATTTTATGAAATTCACAAAATCAATATCACAAAAATCTTATGTAACCATAAATCAATCTTCCTATTTTCTTAATTGTCAACTTCTAATATAATATTGTCTATGAAAGTTGTATAACAAGTAAAATTATATCGTCATATTTGCCGACAGCACGCCGATAGGTTCTCAGGCGCGGGTGGTGCAGGACGTCAACGTGATGTCACTGCTGTTCGACTGCTTGGACGCCATGCGAGTCACCAGAGACGACGCAGAAGAGCTGCTCAAAGATCTCACCGACCAACTGCCCGACGTATTAGCTGGGTAAGTTGATAGGAAAATGACAAATTGAGTTCGAGTAAATAGTTGCTAATTATTTGTATTCGTTTCCATATAGAACAAAATCTCGCTTCGAAGTGATCGACTCGCTTGTTCGCAAGTGGCTTCTGAAACACGGCGGCGATCCGAGCCTTTACAAGAAACAGACTCGAGCCTTTGACACCCTCGCCGCTCTGGCAGACCGCCTGATCAAAGAACATGTAAGTCTTCTATCAATCCCTCGAGCTTCTGAAAACTTCTTGGAAAGTCAAAAATCAACAATTATAAATATATATACCCTATAAAACGGATTAGATATTTTGTATGTTATAAATGCTACCTTTATTATTTCTTTTCATCGTGTTTTATTGCATTTTGACAATGAAACATATTTTTCAGATTGCAGCATTGGAAGGTGCAGAACAGACGGAATTGGAAGTAATGAAATCATTGGAAGATGCTTTGCGGGAAGTGTCGGATAAACACCAAACCCTCCACAGGCGCCTCGGACCGGCTTTGGCAGCGTTGATGCACACCACCAACATAGAAGAATTAGGTTACTTTTTCATTATTATAAGAATTAAAGCATTGTCATGCGGAAATATATCGTTAAGCGGGTTATGAAATCATTATAAATATTTTAACCTCAATTGTGCATTTGCAGCAACTCCAGAAACAATGACATTGTTAGTCAATTCACTCATAGGAGGTGATTATAGACTCACTGCAGAGTCTGTTGACCGTATTCAACCCGAAGACGTTTTAGAGGATATACGCGGTTTGTTAAATTAATTTATAACAACTTTAATCTGTAAATAAATGTTATATTTCAACCAAATCTTCTCTCGATACGATTGTCTCTTTAAATAAACTTCTCGTCTCATTAAATTACAGAATGTGGCATAAGGGCTCCAATTACTGAACTAAGAAACATTGTTAAATTTGCCGTTGATTGTCTACGCTCACAGCTTATTGGACCCGAAGAAGCAAAGGTCTTGGATGCCGAAGTTACTAAAGCATTGTCAATTGAATCTATTAGTAAAAAATAAAGAATTCTAACTTTATACAACGAGAATGCATTTTTATTAACGGTCTTTATCGTTTGTTTTGTATGTTTCTCGAAGTGTCAAACGCTTCACAAGAACATATACTGTATATTTGTAACTTTTCTGAGATGTCTGGCAACACAAATTTTATATAACATGTACATACCTATCTTTTTCTTATTGACAACACTAACTAGCAGTCAGTTGAAAAAAAATTGCAATGAATATTTTGTTCTTTACGAAGTCACTTATGAATTTATTTAATTTGACAAATATATAACTACTTTAGTGCAAATCAATGTTTTGATTACTATTAATATCATTGGGAGGTTTACGAAGGATAATTATTATAATGTATGAATTGTTATTACTTAAGATTTCGTGCTACATTCTTTCACACAGTGCCTTATAATGAGACTCCGTGATTTATAGTAATTATGAAGGAGATATATTTACGTATGCAGGTATAACGACCGTGAATGAATTTATGACAAGAAAAGTCAATGCAATAAATAAGTACATGTCAAAATTATGCGATGTACGCTCCAGATCACCTCAGACGGAAAGAAGTAAGAGATGTTATGTACCGCAGCAATTCAAGTCTTGACTTGATATACACTGATCATCCATCAGGCAATGGTTTACGGCGCGAATATGGAAGTCATGGATCTATCGACGTAATAGGTGGAACCAGTGACAGGCTGCCAGCAATGGTGCACAATTACAGCGGCGTATCTACTCCGGATAAACAACCGGGGTTAGGTCGTGTCGATCGACTGGCCGAAGTTTTGGCTAGCGATCACGCCGATGGACCGCCGCCCAGATCCAGTGTCAGTCCCAAGCCACGCCTCAAGCTGAACAAACTGTGGGGTGGAGCTGCACCCGTGCTATCACGTCAACCTCTTGATGACGGCGCCCTTCCATCAACCGTCCCAGAGGAAATCAAAAGGAAGCAATTTGCCCACTATGATTGTCAATCTTTGATGGCTAACTTGAGTTATGCAGCAGAAATCCGTGGGGCATTGTTGAGTAGACGTCGCAACACAACCACAGGAGCATCAGCAGCATCATTGTTGGCTACGCGTGGTCTACCTCCAGGGGAGGATGCTGTACCAGATACTGGAGATGGAAGGTCTAATGAGCTATTAGAAAGTTGTCCTTTTTTTAGAAATGAATTGGGAGGTAAGTCTGTAAAAAAAACCATTATGTTTATGTTAAATAGTACTTTGCAACACTTTTGTTGTATGAACATACTAAACTTTATTTAGAACATTCTTTAACAATGACTCATACAACTGGTTCCTGCTGAGTATGCTTGAGCTTCTTACCGTAGAATTTGTAACTCATTACAAAGGTCCTTAGGATAAAGTTACTTATTACATAACCTCTAGAACTGCTAAATGAATTTTGCTATAGTTTTTCGTCGGTGTACAACACAGTCTGGAAGTACACATAGGTTACATTTTCCTAATTCGACATGGACTGAATCACAACCTATAGCTTAGTACTGCCTATATATTATGACCTTTATATTTCTGTATCAATGACCTATAATTATAGCTTAGTGTTATTCAAAATGTAACTATCAGTTATTGGCATACTAACTTGCTGAAATTCAAATGCACTAGAATTGGATGATATGATAATCATAATCATCACAATCATAATATATAAAGATTTATATTAATTATTGTCCTTTAGGTGAGGAAGAACGTTGTATATCCCTGTGCTCAAGAACTGCCCGTGGAGCAATTCCTGGACAATATGGAGGATGGCATCGGCCACGCGCAGCATACGGTTTCTCAGTGTTAGAGTTTCCCCCTGGACATACACATTGGCGACAAGGATGCCCATTCGCGCGGTCTCTTGCACCATTGCCTGTGGAAAGTCAAGACCTAGGAGCGTTATATTATAGGAACTACTTTTATACGCAACGTAAGTTCAACGTAATCTAAGCTATGTTAAGCCACAGTGTTAAAAATATACAAAAATATGGATTAATTGGTTTGAAGTTGGAATACGCAAAAATAATTTCTCGCCCTGGAGTGCACTCTTGGGAGCATTTTGCATGTTTAAAGTTGTTATTGCAAAATCATAGCTGACCATCATGTGAAATCGCATTTCACTAAATATTCAGTGGTATAATTTAAAATATTTGCAGCACATCAGAATTGGTTTGGAATGGAGGAAAATCTAGGACCTGTAGCTATATCGATTAAAAAAGAACGGGTTGAGTTACGTCGTGGCGGTGGAGATGCTTTAGCCCCCGCTTCCCAGTTGGCCTGGCAGTATCGTGTCATTGTACGCACAGCGGAACTACTCACGATACGTGGATCCGTGCTAGAAGATGCTTTACCCACTGTCAAACCTAGCAATAATAGTGCCACATACAATACCAAAGATATCTTGGAATATATAGCTCCTGAAATACAACTTAGCTGCTTAAGGTAAGAGTAGAAGGATACTACCAACTCTGACTTTCTCTCAACAATCATAAAGAACCTGCCCTTTACACTACGGAGGTTCGGCACACTGTACTACTCTCCCATACATCTCTGTCAGCTGTCATATCTGAACTCACACAATTCCTACGCATATCCTCTGTCTATTTTTCTCAATAAGTATCTTCTTTCTTAAGTCTCAGTTAACTCTTATTGCAGTAATTTTAAGGATCGATTGATTGGTATTTTAGTTATTTGAAAATTAAAAAAATTCTTTCATAAAATTGGCATAGATAACTCAATAATAATCAAATAAAATGATAAAAGTATCTTCTTATGATGATGATTTACTTAATCTAATGTTATTTAAATTTATCACTCATTATCATATATTACTGATGTGCGTCAACAGAAATTGATTGATAAAGCAATTATGATGGATCTCTTCTCTTTCAATATGAAATTACAACAAATTTATTGCTAATAGTCATATTCTTAATGTAATTTATATATTTCAGACTGGGAATTACAAACAGTGGTGCCGAAGAACAATTATTACGTTTAGATGAACAATGTGTAACCAGACATTACAAAGTGGGTGTAATGTATTGCAAGAGTGGACAATCCACAGAAGAAGAAATGTACAACAATCAGGAAGCAGGTCCGGCATTTGTAGAGTTCTTACAAATGTTAGGACAGACTGTCAGACTAAAAGACTTTGATAAGTATAAGGCTGGATTAGATAATAGGACGGATTCAACTGGCCTGTACTCAGTGTACACGACATACCAAGGCTGTGAGATAATGTTTCACGTGTCCACAATGCTTCCGTACACACCTAATAACAGACAACAGTTGTTGAGAAAAAGACACATTGGTAATGATATAGTGACGATAGTCTTCCAAGAACCCGGAGCTGCACCGTTTACACCGAGAAATATACGATCTCAGTTCCAACATGTTTTTGTAGTTGTAAGAGTTATAGATCCGTGTATGGAGAATACACATTACAGTATAGCTGTGAGCCGAGCAAAAGAAGTGCCTTTATTTGGACCCCCCATCAAAGATGGTGCTGTTTACCCTAAGGGTGATGCGTTTACTGATTTGTTACTAAGTAAGGTAAGGCAATACACAAGCTTTTTTATCTTCCCTCAACATATTCTTAATGGCGAGCTCGGAGCTTGCCCTATATTGGAAGTGAATAGACCATATACAAACACACCGGGCCAGTGTGGGTTGGATAACAATGTACAAGTAATTACTTCCAAAATGTATGTTGTGTTCACTTGTAATAAGGTTAATAATTGTGTGGTGACAGGTGATAAATGGCGAGAACGCAGCTATCCAATCGCCCAAGTTCAGTACGATGGCGACGCGCACACGTCAAGAGTACCTGAAAGATTTAGCTAAGAACTATGTTACTGCAACAACTGTTGAAACTGGACAAAAATTCTGTACGTATTATTCTTTTTTTTTCTTACATAAACCTATTTCTAAGTGCCTATAATCAGATGAACCTACTTTATACATTTTTTTTGTGACAGGTTTTTTTTTTATGGAATATGCCTGTGTATAATTACTGAGTGTGATTTTTTTTTTATATTCCAGCCATATTTTCATCATTGCTGATGAAAAGTGGAAACAATTCGCACAGTAGCACGGTCATCCCGCGACTCGATAACTGCACCAACGATGTCCTAGTGCGAGGAGCGTTGTGCTTTCATGTGAGTTACTTACTGTTAGTTACAAATGAATGAATGAACGAGTGAGTGATGAATGATACGTGTAATAGTTCAACAGACGTGTATAAACATCCATACTATCATTCGTCTTAAATTTCATATTCATATATTTGCAAGATATTTTTTTTTTATATGTCTTCATGATTCAAATACATTTTTCAAACTTGTAGTGGACAACATTTAATGATATGATAGGATTTTACTAAAAAAAAAAAAAAAGTAAAAATACCTTGTGTTTTTATATTATTCATAATTTCAAAATTATTCAGGTTCAAGTACAAGATGAGGGCGCGGGAGGCAATCTGCTGGACTGCATAATGGGCGTCTCCGCTGACAGCATTGTCCTCATAGAGGACAGCTCGCGACAGATTGTGTTGGTACTACCAACCAATACACTACTTGGTATGATTTTTTAGAGATTCTATGATATTATTAATTAATTATTTTAATAAATTTCATTAAATTAAACATTATTTGAACAGTCAATTATTGATACTGCTAATAACTAACCGGTGTACAACAGGTTGGGTTGTGAGTGGTGGCTGGAGCCGTGTCTACTATCATCGCGGCGAGAGTGTGCGCGTGCGCGGCGCGCCCGACGCGCTGCTGCGCCGGCTGGCCAGCATCGCGCCACCGCACGCGCACAACCTGCACGAGATCACGCTCGAGCGCGGACAGGCAGCGCAGCTAGGTATACTTCGTTCCTATACAAAAACGAATTGTCTATGGTAATATTTTTCTTACAAAACTAATGAAAAAGAGATATGTTACAATCGTCAACTCTGTGGAATAAGTCATTACTCTGTTTTCTTAATATCGGTGTAAAATCTAAACTAGATATAAAATGTACTTTGTAATGCATGACATTATACTCTGCAGGCTTCCACGTGCAGCCGGACGGGCTAGTGACGGCCGTGGAGGGCGGAGGGTGCGCGGCGCGGGCGGGGGTGCGGCGAGGAGCGCGTCTGCTGGAGGTGTGTCGCGCCGCCGTCGTCGCGCTGCACCACGACCAGCTCGTTGATCTACTCAAGACTTCCGACCCTGTTACGGTTTGTTACCATTACTTGACGTAAGAATCGGTGAGTTAAGTGCGGGCATGTTGTAACAATGTAGTGTTGTGTTGTCAGGTGACTGTGACGTTCGCGTCGAGCGCGCGGTGCGGTTGCGAGGCGGGGGCGGAGCAGTGGGCGGCGCCGACGCGTGCGGACGCGCAGCAGCCGCGCGCGCGCCGCCACGACCGCACAGATCGACACTCCCCGCCGCGCTCCGACAGCTCCGGCTATGGCACGGGTTAGTGTACTGCCTTCTATAGTAGAATTCAATGAAAATAAAAAAGATCAACAAACGTATCTATACAAATCTGTCTTCCTATTACTACATTTCCATTGTATTCGACTATACAATGTTATGCCATGAGTGAAATAGGAAAAAACAAAAGTAACAAAGGTTATAAGAGGGTTGAACATTATGTTTATATGTTGAGCAGGTAGCTCGGGTCGCAGCGTGCGGCAGCAGCGGTCGCCGCAGACGTCGCCGGTGTCCGAGAGCTCACGGAGAGCGGAGCCGCGGCACACACGCCGTCCGCGCTCCTCCCCCGCCGCGCCCGCGCCCGCACCCGCCACGCCCTCTAACGCACCAGCCTCGTTAAACAACTCGCTCACGGTCCTTACACTGCTATTATGTTCACTTATTCAATTTACGGCTTAATTTATTTACATTTAGAATCTGTCCGTCTCTTTAATCTGTCTCACATTATTAATCTTTATTTAATGAAAATTGTTTTCTTGTAATGTCATGTAATAGTGAATGTTGACCATAATCAGCCCTTATTGTATTTATCAACTAATTCAAAATCGTTGCATAACTTTCAGGAGGAGCTAATGCGCCTTATGGACGCGGAGCTTGGGGAGGGCCAGGGCGAAGGCGCTGGGCGTGGGCCCCCGCTGCCGCTGCCCGATGCCTCCGCACTCGATTGGGCCACGCTCGTGCACACCGCCACGCGGGCCATGCTGCAGGTCAACATTATTATCATCTGATTTCACAAAGTTTTACGAAAATATTGTTATTAATGTTATCTTATGACATAAAATTATGGTCTTATTAAATTATTTTGAACAAAGCAACAAGTTGCAGTAGTATATTATACAAGATTGAATGTTCTAGTTTCTGTTTACTTTTTCTAGATCTGCGAAGAACACCAGTATCCTACAATGGACAATTTAGAATCGCTCGACAATCCCACAAGTGAGCCCTCGCAGGACTCTTGGCCGGAACCACCGGTCAGTATTAAAAAAAAAACAATTCCTTCTCATTATTATAAATATCTTTGCTAATTTGTTCCATTCATCAGGTATCAGAGACGTCGATATCAACTGTGATGTCAAATAGCCCGAGCGTGTCGAGCAGTGCGAGCGTGGTGGGCGGTACCGGCGCGGCGGGCGGGGCGGCGGTAGCGATGGGCGGTGCGGCGGGCGCAGACCGCGCGGCGTGCGGCTGTGGGCTCGCGGCTAGGGTCGCCACGCTGGAAGCGGACGCGGCCACCACCCAACGGCAGAACAGCCAACTGGAAGAAGAGGCCAGTGCTTATTGAACTTTTAGTTTCATTTGACCCTTTGTTCTCTAAATAAGCCCGTAATTAATAGTGCGGATGCTAGAACGTAGTTTTAATTTATTTTGTTGTATTTAATTTTCAGGTGCGACGTTTGAGACGACACAACGCTCGCCTAAGAGAGGAATCTGCGAGAGCGGTGTGGCAGCTGAGACACTTCACGCAGTGGCTCAAGAGAACCGTCGACAGGCAGTAGCGTAAATAACCACTGAATATATCCGCTCCAGTAACAGACGCAATAATCAATTTGGGTGGTTCAACCCCGTTGATGTCGAAAATAGGGGGTCTATGACCCCCACTCTCTCCTCAATCGACAAACACCGTTCTCACATACTCAACGAAATTATACAATTTGTGGCCTAGATATTAGGCCTAGCCTTTGGTATTTAATGGAAACTTATGGTTATGTGCTATATATTTTAACTATTGTCAATTTATCCACACAAATGTTAGTGATTAATTATTTTATATGATAAGTATTTAAAATAATGTTAACGTCACAAATACTGGCCTGAAAAATATCTTTATATAATCTGTGGTAGAAGCTTTCAACGAAAATTGTAATCATTTATCTGGAACAGTTGTTAGTACAAGGTAAGGGCGAGTTATGAGGGAAGTATCGTTGTGCAAGCTATATATAATATTGTGGAGCTGTACACCAGTAGGAGGCGGGTCTAGGAAGAGAAGGTTTCCTTGAAATGTGATACAATTAAAAAGGGAGTGACAAAGAACAGAAGATAAATCGATCTTGAGAACGAAAACTGCAACGACTTTACGTGAGTAGGATGGGAATTGTTGGTACATCGGGTTATTTATAAAAAAAAATCTGTTTGCTATATTAAATATACGCATTCATTTCATATGTTTAATATCAACGATACTGTCATGTGTCTTCGATTTTAATTATCTCAGGTACTCTGTAGGAAATGTTCAATATTACTAAAATAAAACTTGCGCATGCGCATGTCTGTGAGATATAATAGTATTTCACACAATTGCTAATAGATACTCAATGAACGTCAAATTAGAATCATTTGAATAGTGTGAGATAATTTCATATAGCGATTTATGCGCTGTTTCTTATGAATTTTGTGCCTTTACGTGCTTGTATAGAGCCTCCGGCGTACGCGTGTTCGGTTGTTATCGCCCATTGTACATTGTATATTGAACGTTGCTGTTAGCTCGTAGTGGCGCGTACGCGTCTTGTTACATCACGTGTTGGACTTTGACATTTATTCCCTGTTTCAAATGAACTTTCAAATCTTGTAAAATGTCAATCTAAAATGCGTACAAAACAATATTTGGTATTTTAATAAAAATTGCAAACTATGTTAAATGGTTATGTGGGAAAAACCCTCAAATTTTTAGCAATATTCGTATTGTGAGGTAAATGTGTAGTGTGTATGTACTTTTGTTTGCAAAGTCATATTTTGAAACAGGGATATAAAATGAATACAGTTAGATTTTATGGAAGTCGTATTTTATAATCACTTGACTAATTTATTATTCGTGTAGTTATCCAAAAACAATTAATCGATAATTATAGTGTTAAGGAAATTAAGAACACCAATTGATGTTGTGTCGATTTTACGCTAAGCGATGTTGTGAACGAATCACAAGTCAATTTATTTTTTTTTAATTTAGTAACTATGTACAAGCTGTTTCAAATCCCGATTTTAAATTAGTCGACAAACTTTTCATTTACAAGTAATATATATTTTTTTGTATTTTTTGACATAACGCGAAATTAAATCTTCTGGTTCGCACATATGTTTGGGTATTTATTATGTTAACTTAAAACTTTAGTTTACAATGTTTAGATATGGCTTTGAAACAGTATTTAGACGTTTTTCTTTAATCTGGAGTCTCGACTTGTGTGCAGTATGAATTTAAATAGTTTAATTTAAAATTTAATGTAAGTTTTTAGAATGTAAATTGTTATTTGTAAACAGACTTGAACCTGCCAAATATTAGTACAGTATGGACGTATCGTGAGCACAAAGCTGCTGTTTATCTGCCAATCATTCAGTCAAACTGTTCATCTATTTTACATTCAACGAACTACATTGAAAATGGGTATTCCAACTTAAAATACTGTCTTTCCATCATCACCACTGCTGGACGTAGGCCTAAATTACTGTCATTTGAGTATTTTTTTTAATAAAGACATTTTTTATTGTGTTTTGAAATATTTAATTTTTCACTTAAATCTTGGTCGAGTTCAGAATCGTGCCAAACGACATGACCATCTTCTATAGCTATATGAACTGTCATGTAAAAAAAGTTTTTTTTACTAAAAGACGTTTTATTTTTTTATCTAAATTTGAATTTAAAGTTTTCTCATAATTTTATTGATGATTAAAATTCATATGCTCGAAGCTGGAATACCTAAACTGAATAAACCATTAACTCCGACTTGGTAACGAAGGTTTGTACAGACCATTATCTTATAAGATTAGAATATCAAGATGAAATGAAAGCTTTATTAGTTTAAGTCTTTTTTTTATTTTTTTCTTATACTTAAAATATGTTTGTGACTGTATCTAAGACTTTTACGTGCAAAGGTTGTTACATTTTTAGGCAGCATTTTTCATTGTATTAAAAACAATTTTAGTTCACTACGACATCTCAGTGGTATTATTTATTGCATTATTAATTAATGTGAAATTTTTTAACGCTTTTCGAAAATAAAATCTCACATTTTTTTTCTCTCAATATGTTGTTTATAATAAGAAACTACAAGAATCTAGATATTACGCGACTTAATGCAATACTTTTTCAATGTGTCCATAACGGAATTTAAATTTTGTATTCTCTGTATACACTTTTTACTATAATAATACAACATTACAATTATTTAATAATTCTTTGACCTAACGAATTATAATTTGAAAAGGATATGTAAGCTTTATTCACAATTTTTGGTTATATTTCTGAGCTCAAATGTCAATTGTTTTCTATCTTTTGTACCACGTATTAATAAATATAATTATAATAATTGTACCGTATTTAAACATTTACTCTATTATTCACAAAGTATGTTTGCTGTTATACGAAAAATGCTTTTTCATAATAAAAGTGATACTTAAATTTTTTTGGTATAAAATAGGTGCTGTAATCAATTTTTGATAAATATATCTATATTATATCATCTGTATAATCGTACTATGAACACCGCTATTTTTTAACTACCAAAAATAGGCAACCTAGTATACGTATAGATCTTAAATGGTCATTATTTTTTTACTAAATAGCAAATGAAAGTTTCAATAAATCTTAAAAAATAAAGGACGAACAAAGAGCGTCATATGAACCCTATTTTTTCTAACTGACAATGCCCGCGTAACCGATTTTTTCCAATATGGCCGCGTACCCCCGACATCCGTCAGTGATCAAGCTGCTGCACACTGATATATTTACTACAATCAACCAATAAGGTTTTATGTAGAATATATTTTATTTTCTTAAATATGACCAGTATGGGCAAGAGGTAACTTTTTTTTCTGGTAGTTAAAAATAACGCTGTTTTACTATTGCTATATTTATATGTTATCAATTTAAGTATGTTATTGCGACTGATATGCTGTATACGCAAGATTAATGTTTGAATTCACTTGCACTTCCCACCATTTGATAATTATAGGTATTTGTAATGTTTTGTGGCCGTTGCTAGGCGTTGTTTATGCTCCACACGTATGTACAGATTGTATCGAGAGCCAAAGCGTTTTTGTTAACCGC
Organism: Papilio gigon; assembly: GCA_027563995.1. NCBI lineage: Eukaryota > Metazoa > Arthropoda > Insecta > Lepidoptera > Papilionidae > Papilio > Papilio gigon. The sequence goes on along the minus strand of JAODUI010000030.1, from coordinate 4,784,391 downwards.
CATAATTACGACTTTTGGACGACTTTTTCCCCGTTCCCAACGTTTTGCAGATTTTAGTTTAATTATAGTCGATCTGCGCATCGTTTCTCTGTATGTAGCAAATTAAGTAACATTCCAATAAATAAAATATATACCAAAGAATTGTTTTTATAAAAATTCCATTTTGAGACCCATTTGAAGGAAGAATTCTGAAAAACAGGCATAGGAAGAAATCGGAAAAAATGTGGAATCGGGAGGAGAACTCTCACCTTTATGAAAATGGACAAACAACAAACGAATAGTTTTATGACTTGAAACATGTTATATTAAAAAGAGATTTTTAAGGCAATTTCTGCTTTAGAAATTAATATTCAAGTTTGTCATTAATCAGGGGACAAAGGAACGCAATGCATAACAGGTCCTGTCTTTAAACGTCAAAGGCACCAATGCCGTCAATGTCATTTATGTGTCAATGCAAAAATCAAAACAAAGTACTTGTTTTCATGGACTTAAGAGATAAGAAAATATTTTGTAAATAAATTGTGTACAAGTTGTTTAGTAAGTTTATTATAAAACGTGCCATGATAATTTTAACCAGATTCCGTAACATCATTCCGAGTGTGACATTGGTTGCTTAAATATGCCTGGTGATGTTTTTAAATGTGTAAATTGCATTAAAATGGATTACAGCGTGGAAGAAGGACTTTTACCGAGAGAAACTATAGATTTTGATTTCGCTGAAGATGCTTTGGACTACGAGGTTAGAGCACTTGATATGAGAAAAATTAATAGTTAATGCCAAACTCTTATTTTCTTATAATTTAATTATTAAATTAATTTCTTGAGGAAAATGCTTTCAGCGTTATTTATTTGTGAATTATTACACACATTTAATTGTAAAGTTCTATGGACTAAATATTAAATATTTATCAAACAATTTTGCATCAAAATACTGATTTTTTCAAAATTATGATAAATGTTATTGGTCCACTATATTACATTACTAATACAAAGTAACCCATAAGAATATGTTTCAAATAATTTATTCATACAATTGAATTACCGTACAGATACAAAAAGGTGCATAAGGGTGTCCTTTTTTTATGACTGAGTAGGTACTATTACTTATTAATATTATTTTTACCTTGACAAGGCGTTTACATCTTCACTGAGTTTATAGTGGTGCGGTGTAAAGGGGGGCTTGACTTATTCCTTGATTCATTGCTTGCAAAAGATTACTATAAAATTGGTTATATTTCCACTTTGGTGGAGAATTACGGATGTATTGATATCTCTTCTGACATATTGATATATTACTTGGGATAATTATGTGATTTATTATAATTGAATGAGAAATTATAAACTGAATAAGGGATATGAATTCCTTGACTTTAACTTCCAAGTTTAGTTTCAAGGTAGTTTCAGTAAATTTGTTTCAACTAAAATCCAATACGGTCATTTATATGCATACCAATATTAAGTACATAATGTTGTAAGGTCAGTGACATGTCTCTTTCATTTTCTACGGCCTCACAAGGTCACATTTACCAGTTTTAAATTATCAGTTAAAACTTGGATTCCCAACATAGAGGTCTTTTCTGATCGAATGATTACAGTTAAATTGTAGTTGTTTTACATTTTATTTGATATGAATTGTTTTAAAAAAAATAATAATAATACCGATGTGTTAATAGGATGATAGTTTTCGACTGTCATACGTGCCTTTGAGAGTTCTGACCCATCTGATCAGATATTTCAAATTATTAATGGACTTAATACCACACAACAAATGGAAAACCGAAACACTGACGTTAGTCCTCGCGTAAGTAACTTTATAACTTTTATTATAATTTTCTAATAAGAATGAAAATTGAAACTGGCAGTTTTTAAAATTGCCATTACAGACTCGACATTGCGTTTACATTACAATTTGTAAGTCGAGATTATTGCTTCCGGTTTCCGGTGCACTCCCTCAGCCTTGGTTAACAATCTCAAGTCGCAATTATCGATCAGTGATTCAATTATGTTTCGATAGAGGAAGTTTACACAAACTCCGCTATCTGCGAAAAACAAGAAAAAAACCTCTTAAATACTGATCAGTGATTCATGTAAGGGATGTCCCTGGTTCTTTAGACACAACTACTATTTAAAAAGCTAATAAAAATCCGACTAATGTTTCTGTAGTGTGCAATAGAGATTTTAATTTGTTTTTATTCAATATTACTGCTCATTGATCAGAAGTTTTTCTCATTGGCCAATTTATTTCACGCCATACAACAATCTAACAAGGATTAGAATTAACGGAGCGCTGACCATGGATGTCCATGGGCAAAGGATTCAGTAATAAAAGACGATTCGAGACTCTGTTGCCCTCTTCTTGTATAAGAAAAACGAGCGTCGGGAACACCGAAGTGATCATCGACGCCGATGGACATCCGTTTATCATGTTTCCAGACAGCTTTAAATCCATCGATAGCTACTACAGATAACAAAGATAAGATGCAACAGAACCTCGCCAACGTTAGTTACGTGTTGAAATTAGGACGATTGAGTTTCTTTCAAAGAATTATTTACATTCTGTAAGACCGTGTAAAACTGTTATATTTATATAGTATTATAGGTTAGTTTGTTTTGTTGTGTAATTGTTTTATGGACTGACTAGAGATATTTAAATTACATCCCAATTAGATAGTTCTTGTAGGTCGGTAAGAAAAAAATAATAAAACAATCTGACCTCATCACATACTGAGTTAAAATCTAATGTAAATATTGAAGTTCTTTGTAAGCTTTTGTTTTTCCTGTTTACCTTATTTTCCTTTATTATTGTTTTACTTGGAAAAGGAAACCTTTTTTCTTATAAACGCTTATCGAACAGAAGTTGACTTCACAATGTAAACATACGGTAACAATCCTTGAGAAAGAGACTTCCGATATAGCCATCGCACCCATCGTTCGTAAGAAAATGATGGCATCATAACAAGACGGCCTCTCGTGGCCAGCAGACGTAACTGACCCACTAACCGGTATCACGCGGTTTATTTTCGTGCGATTATATCGTTCGTGATTTGAAACTGTTTTGAGATGGTGTGCGGTGGTCGGTGCGGTTGCGGTGCGTTTTGCCGTCGTATATTTTGCCGTGCTCGGTCGTGGAGTGGTAGTGTCAATGGGGATCCATCACCTGTCACCTTGGTAATACAAACCGAATTGTGTAAATGCACTATATTTGTTACACGTATCTAACTGTTTGTGGGACTGCGGTAATGTACGTACTATTTATATAGTAAACAAAACTTATTAATTATTTTGTATCGTAAAAGCAACTACAGGTGCATTCAATTTAAAATTTCATTTCTTGTAGGTAGTGACAAAAGTCAAGGTTTAGAAGTTTAATTGTTTATTAGAAGTTTTAGAAGTTTAATAAATGAAACATATATTTACTAGCTTTAAACTTATTAAGTGTAATGTGAAGAAGAATGTATTTGGAAGGAATGAATGTAACAACAAATGTAAGGTGCAAGGAAGTTTTTTTATATTTTTTTGTAACTTTAAGATATATAAGATCTTTCGTCAATGTTTATTCTTGAGGATGTAATATAGATTTATACTGTGGCAATCTGTTTTGTCAACCTTAGTTGTGGCCTCTTTGTTAAAGACAATGCGTTTTTTTGTCCCTTCACAAAAAACTATTGCAAGAAAAAAATCTTCGACGATCTTCGTGAATTCTCTATTCAAGGATGATATTTATGCAATGTATATAATTCAAAAGCAGTTAAAATAACTTAGAAATAACCTAAAAACTAACAGACATTTAACATTTCAAACGAGCGTAATTTACCATACTATTTTCCTTCTTCATATCCTTAAATCCTTACATCATAAAATTAAGCAAATCTTTAATGCTCTAATATACATATATTTAAATATACAATCGAAGAATACTACTGATCAAGCTTATCTCATTCTGAGATACTCTAATCTTGACAACCATCACATATCTCCAATCATCATCATCAGCTCTTGTCTGCCCAGTGCTGGCCATATACCATACCATCGTATATTATCACCAATGAATTTCTAAAATTCCGATACACATTTTAATATTTTTCTTATTGAACATTCTGACTAGGCATTTAGAAGCCGGGCGTTGATATACATATATATGTCATGAAATTGTCATTTATTTTTTTACTTGACGTAAACCCCAAGCACCGTGCGTGACTGATCAATCCCTTGTGTTTCAGTCCGAAGGTGAACTAGAGGCGTAAAATATCATTGCACTATATACCTACTTTTGTATTTCCCCATTATGAGCCTCACGACCCAAATCTATGTTTACCATTGTAGGGTGAAACTATTGATTGCCTCGACTCACGCAAACTTTCGAGACCAGGATGGAAATAAAATTGTTGCTAATGTTGTTAACAGTGAGTCAGGGTTGACTTCTGAAATTAACGTTCATTTAATCTAAAAAAAAAAGAGCAAGTTTTAAAAGTATATAATAATGGCATTTAATTGGACTTATTTGACGTATGGAAAAATGCAATTCAATTATTATTTTCCATCTGATTAATACATGCATGTCTGGTAACGCGATTATGAATTAATCAGTTATCAAACACGCGAGTTACTTCCAGACTTCAATCATATATGTAACTTATTGCAATTTAAGAAATAAGCTTGGAAATCTTCTATATATATAAAAAATAATTGCTGTTCGTTAGTATCTCTAAAACTCGAGAACGGCTGAACGGATTTATCTTATCTTGGTCTTGGAATGTTCGTGGAGGTCTAAGTAGGGTTTAAAAGGTGAGACAAATTAAAAAAACTCCCGTGAAAGCCTTAAAAATAGCCCTTTTCCATTTCCCATACAAACGTTTTTTTTCCGAGGAGGATATTATTTTTTTTGTATTTCCTAATAAATTCAAAAATCTGTTCATTTATTAAGGCGAAACAGAGTTCGCGGGGTCAGCTAGTACCTTATTGTGCCATTACACTTTTTTTTTATGTATTTTTTTTAAAAGTGAAAATATCAACGCTTATAATATTGAATGGACACTCTAGATAAGGGTTGTGATGTTTTTTCATGGCTGCCACAAATATGTATAGCCTACCCCAAAACTATGTTCTTGGCACGTCTTCGCTCTTCAGTTCTTGTTCAAGTCAACGGATTAGATGATATAAAGCAAACCAAAGACTGTTATCGTTGCATTTTTACTGGAATAGCCTTTTAAAGCGATCACTTACGTAGTAACTTTGATCTCGTAACACTTTCTACTAAAATTTGAAGCGCTTTTAAAACTCATTTAAGAGTAATCAGCTATTAGTTAAGTTAATAATGAGGATAATAATTTTACATTTAATGCCACTCATTTTTCCAAACTGTTTCGAACTTGAACGGGGTTGTTTGGCACTGAACGTGTTAACGGAACCCTAATATATATGCACAAGGGGATATCCTATATGATACAATGAAATATCCATTGGTATTCACGACGTAACCTCTAGCCTTATCAAAGTAGCCATGACTCCAATTAAAGACAATCGCGATGACTTCATAATAATGATTCATACCCACGCAAGGTAACTGGCACACAATTTCGGTACCCACGCTAAAATTGTATGCATCTTAATTCTTTTATAATAACTAAAATTAATTTCTTTTAATTACTAAATCGTCAACAACCTGCTTTTTTCCCTACTCAGGGTCGTCACATTATGTACTGCCATACATCTGTATCAGCCGTCACATCTAAACTCACACACTTCTTACGCTTTACCTGTTTCACGCAATCCATCCACGCCTTCTCCGGTCTTCCTTGATGAATTATTAAATGAGTTAGACTAAAAAACATAACATTTGTAATACAACAGTCGTAATGTAGTTTTGGCACGTATCCATTGCCTTGATTATTTGCAGAGCGCTACATCTGCTGTAATCATATCTAAATGTGTTTATTTAGCTCATAGTTAATAATGGATTATGTATGGAGATAACCTCAGTACTTATAAGAGTCAAACGGCCGACCCTTACTTACTATTACTTGAACTGCTAACTTCTCAAACAGTCGTAACACTAAAAGTTATCGTAATTAGACTAACTGGATAGTAATTAGTACCACTTCATTAATTATGTGTTCTTCTTGTTTAAGTTGAGGCTTATACCTTGACCAGAAATATACACATATAACACTGAAGCACCAATAGCCTAATGGTTAAAGGTACGGACTACCAATCTACCGGTCGTCGGTTCGAATCGAACCATTTGATTATTGTCCTAAACCTGCTTACCTGGAATGGTTACTAGAAGTATTAGTTAACTAACAAAAATCTACTAACATTTAACGTTAAAAAGGCTCCGTCACAACAGCGCCACAATTTCCTTTGATATTGCAACATTCTTTTTTTACTAAATCCACTGTTAAGAATAATAAAATAGTTTGATAACTTGATGACAATCAACATTGTCAATGTAATGACATTGCAAGAAATAAATTCTCTAGGTATTCCGCAACAAGAAGTATTATTTTCCTGTCCTTGTGGAGTTATACTGCCTTAACAAATACCACATATTTTTTTACGTAAATAACATTTAAATAATTTTGTTGCATAATAACTTTTTGTTTATGTAATTGAAGATTATGAAAACATGAATTAAGCGTGAGAAGTGAATTAATAGAACTCAAGCTTAAGGTCAAAGTATTTTGTGTCAAATAAAAATATGTTTGTTACAGACTCAGCTGGCTGAGGCTCGCGAAGTTAAGTTCACACAGACACTGACGGAGCCGTTGTCTATCGGCTCGCACATAATATGCACGGGGACGCCCACTGAAGATTTACCATGGTATGCATCTTTGATATCTTATCACCACAAGGTCTGCACAATGAATAGTGTTCTCCTCCCATCCGTTTACGCACTGCTACACCTAACATTGTGTCCCGCACAGAGAATCCTACCACGTTTCGAGCCAAGATATTTGACATCTCTAACTGATAATATTCTTGACATGAAGTCCTGGCTGAATAGTCATTCAAACATATATATCTACATACACGATAAACATATCCTTCGTCTTATTCGAGTAACAGTTAGGAAACTTAGGTAAATAGAAATAATATTACATAGTATGTGGTGTAAAATTCCCTGTATTTGATCTATAATGGATCTCCGTTAACTTTTATTGAATTACGATGCAACAGTCCTAACTGTCCCTCCATCACTACTTCAGCTATCGCTTTCTTCGCATAGATTTGCTGGGTTTTGTCCATTTTCCGTATATCCGCAGCGAGAGCCATCGCCCAGTGATAATACTCGTCGTCTTCGTCTCTGTGAGACCGTGTGCTCGATACCTCCATTTCACTATACATTTCATTGTAATCTTCACTTTCATTACAATTATCTTTTTCGTACTCCTGCTTTATAGAGATCCCTGTACACGCTAGTCTGTTATCAATCCCTTCTGATATCATTATATCGCTTTTATCAACCTAGAAAAAAAAATCATAGAGGAAAAACACGTTTAAATATTCAATAGGATAAAAAAAATATCGCAATTGTTGAGAACAATTTAAGGCTAAGTTTTAAATATGTATACTTTAAAGGTTTGGTCGCAATTTAACCGACAGCAATGAGATTGTGAATTATTGAATAAAATTCAAATTAAAGTCCCAACTAATTGTAACGATGGAATTTAATTCAAGTGAATAATTGCAAAACTGTTTATAAATGTGCTTACAACGGGTTCTGCGTCGTTAACATCAAAGTTCCTGCAACTATTGTGTGTACCGTTAACAATACTTGTGTCTGCAACGTCAAGATTACCGAAAGTCAGTTTTAAAAAACTGAATTTTTTAAAATACCACAGCGACGGCATCGGTACCGAATCTTTGTTTTTCGATATTTTTAAAGCTCTATAATATTTACGTAGTCCATTACGATAATTTGATCTGAAACCGTTTATTTTTTTCGTTACATCTTCTCTCGTCGCCTCGGGGTATTTTTCTCTGTATTTTTTAACTAGCACCTCATAGGCAGCGGCTTTTTGTTGCCTATCATAATATATTTTATTCTTTGAATCCCATAAAGCCGGTAGACTTTTATACACATCGATAAACTCCGATAAGAATTTTCTTTCCTCTTGTGTTTCCCTGCGTCCTTTCATCGACATATTGACACTAAAACGATTCGCCAAAACTTATAACATGTTAAACATTTCTATATTTAAACAATAAACACTCCATTGTGAACATATTGAACAATACCATTCGAAATCATAGAAATGTCTTAATTCACTGCACGCGTAAAAAAACACGTCAATTTGTTAATTGTGCAATTATTAAAATTGTACAATATTATTGAACGCCGAACGCTCAAGCCGTGATACATAGAATAAGCGACGCGTTCCACATTTCACGCGTCTCATGCCACAGATGCTATTGTAGAGTAAAGCAAGCAACAGATTAGTTTCCAAACGGCCCGTTTTGGCGCTAAAGTCGCAGGTGTGCTGCTAACTAGTAAAACTCCAATGGATAAACTCATAATACAATATCGATTTAACACAATTAGTGATGTTTAATGTATCGATAAGTAATATTAACCGTAAAATAAATTATTTTTTGTAGGTGATTGGGTATTTTCTTCGTGTAACCTTGGCCATAAAATGTCGCTAATTAACGACAGTGCGCATTTCTCTAGGGCAAACGGTTTAACCGAATTTCAAGATTCGAACTATTTTTAGTTTGAAATTAACTTTAGCTTATATTGTAGGTTCGCTATAAATATTGGGTGCGGGGACCCGGAGTCGCGCGGGGACATCGCCGTGCACTTCAACGTGCGTCTGCCGCAGAGTTACGTGGTTCGCAACACGCGCAGACACGACAAGTGGGGGCCGGAGGAGACCACCGCGTTTAGGTAACAACCCTACGTGTATAAACATTGCGGAAAGACATACCAGTTCACCTTGACTGCTGAATGCAATGTTTTTAATATATTTAGAAGTACATAAGATAAAAATATTTTCGTAAAACTTTCATATCAATTATTAAGTGCAGGACTCAGATTCGTTATGCGTTCTCCCTTAGTGGAGATTTATTTGCGAAATTTATACTAAAAGAATGTTTTATTGAATAATTAATGACTTTTGAGTGTACTTGTAAAAGGAATCTTCGATTTCAGTTAGTCTAAATGTTCAAATGATATTCCAGATTATTTCCTTTCAAAGTGAACCGTCCCTTCACCATCGAGGTGTTGGTGGATGAGAAGGAGACGCTGTGGGCGGTGGACGGCGAGCACTACTGCAGCTTCGCTCACCGCAGCCCCTCGCCGCTCGGCGCCGGCTGGCTGCAGGTGGCCGGCATCAGGGACACCGACCTCAAGATACACCAGACTGACATATACCCAGCCACAGGGCCGCCTGTTTTTGACGTAAGTAAAATTAAATATCTCTGTTTCATTTAAACTATTAATTTAACATCCAAATCAAATTCAGAGAGAATTCTCAAATATGTCATGGCGGCCATTACAAATATGGCGGGAATTTCAATTTTTCAGTGCAAATTAAAGAAAAGCGTTTAACCAGTAATATTTTATAATTTAAATAACTTGAATAGGAACTAAATATACTTTTCTAATAAATACACTTTTCGCTATAGTCCATTACTTTAAATTCAGTATTAAATACCGTATTTTTACATATATTCACAGATTCCAAGGAGAGAGAGCGCCGCGCACCCGCGACAACAGGACGAGCCGATGTGGCGACCGAACGTCATTGCTAAGTTACCAAGTGGTATCCCCGAAGGATATCAGCTAGTTATTTACGGCAGGTAAATGTTGCATTATTCTATTGGAAACAGAATAATTAATTAAAAATTAACTACTGAATGTAAGATAAAAAATGTGTAAAAAAACTTTTCCGTGCCGTTATGAAGGTGTGTTCTCCAATTTATTGGTGAAAAAAAAGAGATTTTTACCGTTTATAAAATATTTTTGTATATATTTCGATTCTTATATGTTCTATCTTCTGCTTTCAGTCTTCTTTTAAAAAATAATATATTTTATATCAGGTTACGACCAATGTTACACTCGTTCGCGATAGACTTGATGGATGTTCACCGCGAGTGGCCGCGCGCCAACATCCTGCTGCACGTGAACCTGCGCGCGCACGCCGACGCGCAGCTAGGCCACCAGCTGGTCGTGCTGAACGCGAGCTTCGGCGCCTGGGGGGCGGAGCGCCGGCAGCGCAGCGCGCGCCTCGTGCCCGCCACATATGTAAGTGTATTTCATTTAAATTTTATCACAAGCTACCCTGAATACAATTTTTTGTATGGAGAGAATACAGGGCGTGGCAAATTCATGCATGACCTTGATGAGCCATCTAAGGTTTTAAAAATCTATATTAGATGCCAATAACTATGTTCTTATGTCGAAAAACCATACTTTTTTTAAAAACAAACTTACCTTTACTAGGTAATGTATAGAATTTTTTTATTGCAGGTGTCCATGGGCGTCGATGATCGCTCTTGTGATCCCGCGCTCGTTTGCCCCCCTTCTTGTATAAAAAAA
>JAODUI010000030.1:4739784-4773751 GCA_027563995.1 Papilio gigon | reverse complement strand
ACATGTTTTTCGAATTGCATATGTACATTATCCGACGCTCTTATGGTGAAGGAAAACATCGTGATGCAACCTGCGCATGTCGGCGAAGAAATTCAAAGATACGTGTGAAGTCAACCAACACCTACTGGGCCAGCGTGGTTGACTATGGCCTAGTCACCCCTAATAATAGGATAGGCTCCGAGCCCCTCGGTGGGGACGTATAGTGAACTGATGATGATGAAAACTAGATTGATCAATGATAGCTCCACGTAATAACCACGTTAGTTATAGATTGTTCATTGGCACATGCAAATAATGTTCAGCCTTGTGAAGTAGTTTACAGTCCGCACTAGTACTCATTAAACGCACTGACCTATAAAAATCGGCTTCACACAAACACATGCACGGTAACACAATATAACACTCTCACCACATTCGAAATGCTATTCATTTATCTTATATTAATGAAGTAAAACATTTATTTTTTAATTTTATATAATGTGACACGAAAAACTTTTTATATAAGTTGCAACATATATATGATAATTGTATTAATTTGGAGTCTAAATGGTTCACATTTAGACTCTAAATTTAAATTTTGCGGACTTAGCTGTTGGTCGCTGTGCGGAGAGTGAGAAGAGTGGTGGGGATAATATGCGGCCGCCAGACATACCTACATAAATCTTTTATCTAGATTGAGTAAGAAATATAGCAACACTAATATAACATTTTACAACAAAATGTGTTTGAATGTACTCTCAATAACATTTAATGAGGCAATTGACTCATGAGAAGCAGACAAAATTATGATGATTCTAAAATTAAAGAAAAAAGAACAATGACTTACGAACGTGAGAACATGTATTTTTTATAACTCTACTTACTACATTAGAGTAACAACTTGTTATAATGTAATAATATGAACAAAAATTTACAAGACAAAGGTATATTTATAATAATCACCACAGCGCCCTCTATGCACGTAAAACTTCTTGTGAAACCCAAACATAAACTCATCGTGGCCATTTCTGGATAATGGAGCCCGAAATAACCTTTCCGTCACTCGTTACTGCGCCGGCGAGCTCACGTAGGGTGTAGTTGAAATCATCTGCGGTTAATTCGATTAACTTTTTAGTATCGATATTAATAGGTTCGTGTTTTTATTATCTACACCCGATAGAACTTCCAAAAACCGTATTGATTCAAATAATTTATATTACACTGCATACAAGAATAAGAACTTCAACTTCACTAACGCACTGTAGATATTCCGAAATAAATATGGTACGCTTTCCCTTTTCTAAGCTGTTAGATACGTTTGTAGGGTGGCAAGCTGCAAGCGAATTCGATGACGACCATTTCTCTGTTGGTTTATTGAGCCGTTTCCACTGCCGAAACACTGACACATAAACACATTGCCATCTCTTTCTTTCTTGTTGAAAAAAGTGAAATAGCAATCGTAGGTTAACAACACTTAATAACATAAAGTTAGATCCAAATTCGTAATCTATTTTTTTGGAATCGTTTACGTAAAGATTTTAAAGGAAAAAAAGGTAAATTTGTTAAGGCTTATTGTATATAACATGGCAGTTTAGTTTTTGTGAATCGATATTTTAGAAATCTTTAATACTTTTTTAAACGGTATAACGGTGTTACTTTCTCGTCACATTTATCTAACATCCGAACTTTTTATTGAATTATAAAAAGTCAACAAATCCGTGTCAGATTTACGTTCTTGACTTACTTTTTAAATATAGAGATATATTATCGGTTTTTTCTTATCAGTTACACCTGTTGTCGTAGGTAATGGCAACATAGTATGTTTTGTCGACTATTTTCATTGTTATTTCTAAGTATGATTTTATTTTTTTGAATGACACGAAGAAAAAAAATAATGAAAGACGGGTGTTGTTTAAAATGATTGTAGAATATTGTGTTAAATTTTATAGTGAAATATTTCCGGTCCGGGAATTACGTTAGGCCGGAGTAAATTGGCCAGCCGTAGGGAAGCAAATGGCCTAGAGCAACACATGTCGCATACTCGCTTGCCAAGATTGCAAATTGCTTATAAATTGCATCCGGCTTCCTATTTATATCACGTGTATAGTCACAAATGTATGGAGCCAGGATGTATTAACTTTATGCCCAAAAATGTACTTAATTCGAGCAGTTTTATAGTTAACACGTTTAGTGCCACGGAGTCGCCTGGCGACTTCAGTTTCATCAGAAACAATCATACTAGCATTGAATGTGTTAAATTTTTAAAGTACATCTATACTAAATTGGCCGTCGTTTTTTTATTTCCGTCTCTTCATTTTAACGCAACTTAAGAACTATTATTTTGTTCCATTTGGTTGGAATTTCGATTCTGTATGCTATAAGAAATTCTAGGAATTTATATTGGTAGTTTCAGCAAACAACAACATAAACATAGTTGTTTAACATACATTGGTCGGATTTCAGCGATAGCATTTGGCAAGAGGACGAGCACACAAACAAACATTGGTTTAACACAAGCGTAGGATATTATGGTTCGTTATATTCAGCCGCCGCTCGCTATCCAAATATTATCGAACACAAATATTCACTCTACCGTTCTATTCTCAAAGGGTTATCATGGCCAGAATTTCAAGATAGTCATTAATAATAATTACGACCGATTTTAAAAAGACGCAATTTATTTCACGTCTTGTCCCAAAAAATATGTCACTTTATTGCATAGATTAAGTTAACATTATTTTTCTTGTCTGTTTCAGATTCGGGCAGCGCCCGGCCGCATCGCGGCCTGTGAAGTTTTTATTTTTTTTTCATTCACGTCATTTTTGATTTTATTTCCCTGAAAGTGACAAAAGTGATTTGTGAAGTGCTGAGTGAGTGTGTCAACATGATGTTAGCTGTACTCGCCGCCCTCGTGGCTCTGCTCTCTATAGGTAAGATGTAGTACATTGGTCGAAGATACAATTACCTTTACAGAACATATCTAAGAAGACCATATATGCTATCACTGAAATGAATAAATGAATATAGGACAGAGTTACGACAAGGAAAGAACTTCGTCTTATCTGTCGAAGACATGAATCCTACAATTCTGCTTCATGTTAATATGACATTGCAACCTAACGAATGTGTTCCCACACGACAAATGTCAGATGTCACTACAATGATGTATTTATTAAGATGTTTATGACATTTCAAAATCGTGACGATTACAATTGTTTAATAATCTTCATTAAATATTACTTACGACTGTGGTTTCCGAAACTCACCAACGTAATTCGCGTTCAGTTGTAGTAACAATAAAAAACGTTGTTACAAGCCTAGTTGGAAGCGGTCTGAGAGCAGACGGGATCAATACCGCGGCACCCACGAAGATAAACTTTTCCGCACAACTTTTACGAAAACTTACAGCCTATAAGAGATGTATTAGCAAGACAATATACTTTACTTTGGCATTAGGAATTACTTTTAATTCCTTGGAAAAAAAATAACTTAAAACTACGAAATTACATTAATTGATTAATTTCTCTTCACGGTAAAAAGGTGTTATTATTCAAAAGCAACGATTTAGTTTTCTTATGTGATATGTGTTGAAGTCCAATGCCTCGATACCAACTTAGCAATGTAAACGTTCTGACACTTAGTCACACGCTTCCGTGCAAATTACACCTAATAAATAAATAAATGCGTGGGACAGAAAATATGACGTAATCAAACCATTAACACTATTATCAAGATAACATTAATTTAAATTTAATAAATTAAAAAATACATTTAATTTCAAGCGCCAATAGCTTAATGGTTACGGACAACGGTTCTAAAGGTCGGGGGTTCAATTCCCACCGTTTGATTATTGTCCTGAACGTTATCCTAACACGAGCTTTTCTAGCTTACTTAGGATGGTAATAAGAATTAGGAAATGAACAAGAATGTACTAATATTTCTTAACTTGTTAAACATTTGTGTATTCAGAAATTATGATAACATTTGAATTACTGAATATATTAAAACAAAAAATCAACTTGTGTAACTATGTCAGTAGGATACTAAATGTAAAGAATTACAGTATCAAATCTCATTTATGAAAGGGAAACATTTCTCTCTTCATTCTGTAAAGAAATATGTTGCAAAAAGTCCTTAGAGTTGAACTCGACGGGGCTTTGTTTGACATAGTGCTCTCCATTGCTTTGTGCTGTGGCATTGTCGCCTCGTCCTTTGTATGATGTACAGTTGCCTTCGTTGGCGGTAATCCACTTATACAAACAGCATTGCACCTCGTAATGAACATACAACACTTACAAATAACAATTAGGCACTTCTGATGTTATAATCAGATAAATAACTGTGTGTTGTGTAAGTGTTGGCATCTTCGATTGTATAATGTGGATTACATTATGTACTTGTTTACACTGTTACATTCAATGCATTCAATCTATTATCGTTTAAGATTGAACACCGCTAGGAATCTGCACCGTACCAACATCACGTACCAATATGAATGTTGACAATTAAGGACTGACGAACGTTTGTTCAAATTAAAACCAAGGACACTTAATAGCTTTAGTTCAGTTTAAATGAAACATTGAAGCTTTGTTACTATTAGAATATAGTGCACACAATTAACACCAGATGTCATGTTACTTAAACATGATATTTTGCTTATTGTCTTGGCATAGAGAAACTTTTTCAAACATAATCGACTATTCAACCAATCAACTTACCTATTACAACTCTTTAATTTATCGTAGAGTTACCAACAAATTAACTTTGTCTTATTTCATCATCATCATCAGCAGAATAGGCACCAATTTCTACCACAGTACGCGATCTTTAGTGTTCTTATGTGTGTCTAAAAATGTTTATCAAATATTTCATATGAGAGCTCTGGTATAAACAAAATCAATCTTTCATCGTTTCAAATATTAGAATATGAATAAACAAAAGAACATAGTTGTTCTAGAGTTAACGGTTGTACATATTCATATATTTAGCAAGGTCAACTGACTGCGATATACAATTTGTATTAACAAGCCGACAATGTTTATTATCTCGTTCCAAATAGAGACGTGTATCTCTAAAGTTGTCAGCGTTATATGTTTCTTGTGCAATTACTTTGTTTGTCTTAAAGGGCGAAGGGCTTATGTAGGACGAAATGTCGGTCAGCGGATTGAAAGTACTGATAACTGGACGTCTAGAGGACTTTCTAAGCTTAATTCTATTATAATATATGAATGCAACGCAATGTATGTCGGTGCAGTTAGTACTTGACTGGATCAGACCGAACAAGTTCAGGTTCGATCCTCGCCATAAACATATTTTTCGAATTTAATATGGATAGTATATATAGCAAATGATAATGGTACATTTGTATAACACAATATTTAAATTGCAAATGTATGTCTTTAAAAATATATTATATTAAGTATAGAAACTAAACACATTTTTTCCAGTAAATCGATACAAATTTGCGAAACGTTTATATTGTGTGTTTGAAACATTCCGTTCTACAATCTTACGTTTATTTCGATTGCCGTAAATATTTATTGACTCGGGCGACGTGTGGGCGAGCCTGAATCCAGTTAATCGGGCAGCTCACAAACAGAAGAACGTTGGCCTTTTAGCCGGTGCATAGGCCACGACCTTGACTTCGCAGAGCTTCGCTTTAATAAATTCACGGATACAACAACACTATATTGTAAAATTTAACACGATCTTGACATTTCTAATAACATTCTATACAATAAATAAACTCTACATTGACCTGTCTATGTCATTAGGCTTAGATAATTCCAGTTTATTTTTTTAATTCACATTTTTTATCATAGGCCAAGGTCAAAACTCTTCCAAGTAAAGATTATTAGTATCCTACAGTCCTCGTGAATTTCTTCATATTTTTCCCAAACCGTATGATAATTCGTTTACTAATTTCTTATATTATTGCGGTTATTTTTGTTTACAATCTGGGATACACAATTTCATACACAAACAAATTGTAACTGTATAAAATGGTAATTGGATTGTGAATGTTTATTGTGCCGTGCGACAGTATAAAAGCTTTTTTAAAAGTTTTCGATTCGATACACGACTTTGAATGTTACCTTTTATACAAACCAAACAAAAGTGGTCGGATCAAGGCAATAAAGTGAATACTGTATGGGTCATTCGATGACTCACGTGCTACAGTTAACAACCTACTAGTTTACATTTTACGTTTAAATATTTTACTTGCATTTGTTGCCATACTGAGAGACAGTTTAAAAATACTTCATACTTTTGTTTAGGAGCTCATGATTCGATGTCATATACCCCATATAAGTCTTTGTCGTATCACCTTATTATGCAAGTCACAATCACAGCTTACACAATAAATTGTTAAGAAACTCAACCTTATTACAATTTTATAAAAGTCATATTTATTTAATGTCAGTTTTAATTAAGGGCCAGTTAGCCATGCAACACCTACGCCGTGACCACAATTAAATTTATTCATCGATTGCATAACGACAACCAACGCTGACAGTTTCTGGACTCGTGTTTTGTTTCGTCGCAATATATCACGAAACGGCGGACGTTAATAATTTTAAAGCTAACGAATCGTAAAAACCGGAACTTGCAACACGGACCGACATCGATGTGTTGGTAATACGTTGGTTATATATGTTTGCACATATAAAAACATTCGAAATACATTACAACGCTTTCATTTTAGATATATCTATCTAGGGGTTAATAAGGATTTTTTATGACAACATAACGATCGTCTAATGTTATTTAATAGTTACGCCAAACAAAATAGGAACGCATCTACGAGTATAATTGCGTTGTGAACGCATCCGTAATAAGGAGAGTACCTAATAGGGAAAGTTACGAATGAGTTTCCAGCCTTTTTGCAGGAAAGGGTGGGAACATATCCATAACTCAGGTAGGAAGCAGGTGAAATAGGAATAATTGAAAGAAGGTTATCAACTCAGCATTCACTGACAAATATAGTTGCATCCATAATAAAAATTCTTCATATTAAAATGTAAATTTAATGATTAAACGGTAACATTCATAGATATTACAGAGGCACTATAAAATCGTAACCTTTTATGACCCACCTCTGTATACTAAAACCCTAATAAATGAATAGAGGTAATAGCCGGATTTGGCCTTGTATCCTGTTTCTTACTGTTATACTCAAAATAGCATAAAGCTTCTTAGGTACACTTTAGTGTAGATTTTTCGTACTAAGTGCTCTCTTCGTGACCACATACCAATTCTAAGAGTAAAGTACAGTAAGAAGCAGCTTAAAAAACAACAGGTACATTCGAATGCATAATTCGGAGCAGGTGGTTGGCTTATCAGTCACATTAGCATACAGGTACAGTCGCAGACTCAAGTCTCTCCGCGACAAGTTTCAACTGACACCTGCTACATGGTGTTTTTAATTAGTAACGCCATAACTTTCACTGTAAAATTATCGGACTGATCTAACGGTCTTTGGATTTAATGAGTTAAGTTTTAAATTTCAGAAGTAGGTAACTTATTTCGTTGTTTTTCTTCAGGGAAATATTTGTTTATATATTTATTCGCTAGAGGGCGTGGTATGTTGCTAGTTCTTAAATAATCAACCCCCCCCCTCTTCCGATGTTTTACATATGCTAATATTAATAATACACACAATGACCTACCAGCGATAACGTCGAGACGGTTTCATTACAAATTTTGAACGGTGTAACAGCTTAGATAAAAAAAATCTCGGTATACGTGTATGGATCACTGAATGATGAACGGGTGAATGACCGTTAATGTTCTTATGGTCTTTAAATGTCGTTCAACGCATCTCACTCAAGACTATCGTTTGAAAAATATTGTACTGGAAGTATATACGGTAAACATTTTTAGAATACCAATAGTTTCAAACGTAATAAAATTGAAAATACGTGGACTGTACATTTATTCCCATTAGAAATTTACTACATTATCAAAGTATAATAATTTAAAATGATAAAAACCGAGAGCTGACTTTGTTTTAAAAGAATATTGGGAAAAAGTTAACCAGTGGTCTATCTTTAGAACATTGTTAAAGTATGTGTTGATAAAATGTTTGTGGTTTTTTTGTTAATTTACTAATATTTCTTGTAACCATTCCAGGTAAGCTTGAAAATGTTTATGCTAGGATGTGGTATGTAGTTTCGAACTCATCACCGTTAGATCTGAAGTCCATACCCTTGATTATTAGGTTATCGCCGCTTTAAAAATAAAAATAAAGTATATTCGAAGTATTTCTTGATACAAAATGTACGGTACCGTTTTGACATTTAAAATTCACATCGCATACCTTACTCAGATTGTGCTTTGTTTTTTTTATTTGATTACTTATTAATTAGGAGCAATGCGTCCGGCGTTTGCCATTTCCGATTGCTCTATCTACCCGTACTATCTTATTTCCTTTGTGTGTGTGACTGTTCTCGAAGATTTTGAACATAGCACTTTATAGCTTCAGTGTACCGTATCTTATGTTCTACTACAGTTAAGTTTACGGTCTATAAATATCTTAATAATAAAAATAAAGACCCAGTTATTGAAAATCTAAAGCACCAATAGCCTAATGGTTAATAGTACGGACTATCAATCTAGCGGTTGCGGGTTCAAATCCCACCATACGACTATAATCGTGAACTATAACCTAACAAGGGTTTTTAATTTATTTGGAACGGTTACAAGATATGTTTAACATTTTTTTTTAAAAATAAAGAAAATGTATCAGTGAACAAAGTCAGTAAAAAAGGTTTGAAAAGAATATTCTTGAATATGGAAAGTGTGCATGCTTTGTCAGCAATTAGTAAACAGCTTGATCAGAAAGATCAGCCTTGACCTTGATCTGAAGTTCGCCGCTCACTACACGAGACAGTACACGGAACGAGACATTAAAAAAATACTTAGCATGCATGCAGTCTTTGATAAATAACAATTTATTTGTTTTTATCGAATAATGTCGTAAAAAATTCTATTAACACTTTATAGTATGGATATTATGAAAATGTAAAATGAAGAAATATTTTTTCTGCACTAAAATAATAGATTCACTGGTGCCTTGACTCCTTAAGTAGGGATCCTGTGTTTAAAGAGTCAATGTTATAGACGTCCGATTTCGATAGATTGGAACTTCCGATTGCTTTTGCACTTTCGGTTCCGATAAATTTAATCGGAAGTTATATCGGAGATCGAAATGCGTCTATTTAAGATGGCAACAGTTTTTTATCAAACACATTTATAGTCAATTACACATGAAATTAGCAGACAAGATAAAGGTTTTCCTAGAAAGCTTTCGATTTCGATTCATATAAAGCCAATATAAAAAAAAATCGATTCCGATATGACACTTCCGTTACATCCCTGCTTGAGTGTACTAACGGTAGCGTTAGCCTACATACGATTATAATTGTCTCATAATGTAATATGCTTAATGTAAAAGAATGTGCACCTGGCAACACTGATAAGATATCCGTTGGATGTTGCTCACATAGTTCACGCCGCACTGGATACGAACGACAAAGATTACAACATAGGCATACATTCCTGACTGTGGCACTCTTGGTAAATATTTATTAGGCGTACTTCTATTGTTAATCTAACCTGACAGTTTGGGGACGAAAAATAAAGTTTTTGTGACTTTAAGTAGTCTACAAATAAGTTGTTTGCTTATTCTAAGTATAACTTTATACGTACTTAGCTTGTACTTCGTTTATATGAACGTATTATCTACTATAGGGGACCGAGATGGGGGCGCTGTCGCCAGTTTCCCGATCTTACATTCTATTGTTAGCTGTTAAAAATTAAAGTGTTTTTCAAAATTGACTTTTCTGTCTGAACATGTACAGTGAGGTGCATAATTATGTATATATTTACTAAGATTTAAAAGTTTTTATAAGCCTTTGGTATACTTCCGTTCATAAATACATGTCATGGACAAATACGTGCAAACTTTTTTTTTTTAATCAAAGGCGTACACAAGTTTCTAAATGTTAAAATATTCGTGCAACTGACTATACAAATGTGTCTAAATTTGAATACAATTAATTGAATAGATTTCTAATCGATTATTTAGCAAGCTTTTATCTTAGGATGTTGAAAGAAACATTAAAAAATATAAAATTAAAGGTCAGGTCAAAGGTTACATTTGTCAATGTGGCTGTTAAATATAATATAATTGTTTATTAATTATAAACTGACCTTAAAGGGGCATAATTATTTCCACATAAACAGATTACAGTCAAGTACCGGCCACCAACGTTGTTTAGTTTTAACATTTTGTTGCAATTGTTGTATTACTACAATATTATTCCTATTGAAACTTAAAAATCAATTCATCTTGTTTACAATTAGTGTCATGAAAGTTCATCATCGCTACTGTTTAAAGGCTTATCTTGTCCTTCAGATGCCACTGATGTTAATGAGAGTTCAGCATCACTTTTCACCAGATATTTTCGTCGTAGTCACTTACTCATTTTAAATACACAGCTATATTTGCGGCAATAAATACGTTTTAGGAATGCTAACAGCTGAGTTAGCATGTGCTAACGAAGCAGTCATTTCAGTCTGACTATTTATAACACCTTTTAACGGAAGTGTTAATTTTTACACGAGCTAAAGCAAACAGCGCTTGTCTCTTGTTTATTTTGATATTAAACATGTTAACACGTCAGACAAAGGGACAGTCCATGTGAGATCACATTTTACATGTAAAATAAATAGATTTTAAAGTTTGTAGACTAAGGATTAGAATATGTATTTCAATTTAGCAATCGGGTTCAATCCGAAACTAATTGTGTAAAAAGACGATCGTTATTTGTTTAAGTTTCTAATTTCTTTTATTTATTTTTTCACATCATAATTAATAAATAGACAGTGCAAGTCAAACCGTTTAAAAATGTGCCAATAATGATACGTAATAACTTGTTGACAAGGTCAGTGCCTACATAATGCAAATGAGGTTTACAAGTACATTCATAACAATGGGTTCCCCACAGCTTTAAGATTCCACTCATTTTGTTTTTATTTTTATAGACAAAGATAAAACTTTTTAAATTCTAACTATTTTTGGACGATGCCAAATCTTGTCTATGTCACCTGTGTGTGTAATAACATTGCAACTACTTAAAAAAAAAGTTCAACGGTCGGTGGATGTAAGTAACTCAGAGCATCTTCGAAGCTGTAGTAACTGTGGGAGCAACATCAAATCGTTGCAAGGTCCATAATAAATCATTTCCGATGCGGCCCTCCGAGCCATAAGATGTGGAGCGCATCTGCCGCGCCGGCCAATCCGGGCCCGCCGCTCACATCTGTCGCCTCGCACGCAACCCGGGCCCCCAACACTTGCTTGAGAAAATTACGGACATTGAAGAAGGCTAGAGTGAGATGTGAGGCGTCATTACGTTAAGGAGCCGTTCATGTATTATGTAAGCAGATTTATAAGCAGAATTATTAACCCCTCTTGTCAGCAAAAGTAAGCAAAACTGACCCTCCCATTATGACATATTATGACGTAAACATTGGTATATGATTTTTTTCTACTTTTATATTCTAATTTTTTACAGCAGTTATAATTCGTTTTCATTATTTTTCATGTAAAGGTTGCCAATATGTGTAAAAAAATGTAAACTACTGCTGACATAATTACCATCTAGACCCTATGTTATCAAAAATGTGCCAAATAAAGGATCCCCCGACTCAATAGTGCTTACATAATACTTGAAAGGCATTATCAACGATATTGTTTATCGACTTGTATTGAAAACTTATGTACCGAAACATAAAAAATATATTAATAAGCGATTTGAGTATTTTATATGCTACTTCTAACCTTACAGAGTATCAAAGTGAGTCGATAAATAGTAAAAAAAAATCATTCATAGTTCAAAAATGAAAAGTAAAATGACAACGTGATTTTTTATACTGGAACTGCAAAATGCAAATTTGGACTGTCCGTAGCAAACACTGAACATCTGGCAACCCTGAGCGCACCGCTCCTGCGGCTTTTTGTTTTCTTTGTAACTAGTTTTTGTGGTCGTCCTCGAGATCAGTAGTTCGAATAAAAGCCTTTTATGTCTGATCGTATTATGTCTTTCATATTAATGAATTATTGCAGTTAACTATTGAATACTTAAAATTTTCCTTTAGTAGTTGAAGTATTGCTCGTTGACGAAAACCAATGTTAAAGCGATTTAAGCTATAAATACTATACCGCAATGTACATCCAACCTTTGTAATTAGATGAAAGAATTGAGATGAGTCATCTAATTCGAATGATCTCAGTTTGCTTTGAAGCAGCTATTGAAGCTGGCTAATAATAATCATAAAAATTTTGTAAAGTTAATTTTGCTTTGTAAACACAAACTATTTTTACATATTTTTTATGCTGTTTGAAAATACATATTCAAAATAGACAACGAATTTGTGACCTTTCAATTCACAGGATGCTTTATGTCTATGGCTAGTGGTCACACCATATGACTTTGATCCACATATTAGAATAAAAAAAAAACAAAACTTTACGTCATTTATATATTATATTCGGAAAATTAACAATTAGATTGTATCGTTGTTATAATATGTAAGAGAATTTAATTTGTTTTCTATTGTCATAGTTTTTAGCCACTATTTTGTCGTATGAATCAAATAACTCGGCAGACCGTGTGGCTGTTTGTTCTTTGTTGTCTGCTTATTGTAATATATTTATTAATCATCAAACATAAGGATATAAAGACACGTGTCCTAATGACATAATCATTGAAGTTCATTCAAGAATGACTGTATCCGATCTGTCTAGAATTTACGTTGTTTTTTTGTTTACTTTTAACGTTTTTAAAGTAATCAAGACGTCGTATCCCCTTGTCAAGATATAAAAGGTTATTTTGGGGTTCTACAAATATAATGATCCGGTCTTGTTGAAGTATGGCGACAAACTGAACGTTAAACGCCTAAACACACAATTACAATATTGCAGCGGATGTTCCTAAAACAATTATTTTAAATTATGTGTTTTCGTACTAAGGTCATGATTGAGGGGATTTTTTAATGGAACTTGTTACAGTTTCAGATGTAGAAAGAATGAATCAAAACTAATCTCATTATTTTATTAATAGCCCATTGTTATTATTAATTAAAACGAATTCTCGTTGCAACACGTAGTCGATAATTTATCACTAAAAGAAACTTTAAGTGTAGACTTAGTAAAATATACTGAAGACCTGCTTAGTTGAACGTTAAAGAATTCTGTGGGCGATAGTTAGCCTTTATAATAACAGCGATCTCGTGCAGATCACACCTGCAGTAAGCCCGAATGACGTGTCAAAATACTGACGAAATAGAATTACGTGTTGTTCGTCAATGGACCGCATCCTACACGGAATTCTTTTGTTTTTATCGACACTATTAATCATACGGCCCTCGTAATTGTAATATAAATACAAAGTACCTTTATAACCGGTTTTACTAATAAACATGTAGTAACACATTCAATTTTAATTAATATTTATATATAAAACTCATTTGAGATAGTGGACCAACGGAAATTGTTTGAATATACTTTTTCTACAAATACTAATGATGCTTTTGCCGTAAACAAATTGATTATTATTTACTACACTAATTAATTTGGTAGAATCTATATAGATTGCTCCTATAGTTATAACGATCAAAACCACGAATGATGTGAAAACGTGCATCGTAAAAATCAGCCGACGTAACGCGGTATTGGGCAATCAAGTTGTTCAAGGTTAAAAGCTCAGACTTCATTAATACAGCTCATGTTAAGCATGTCATTTTATTGTTCGGCTTTATTTATGTTACATTTATAAATGTTTAAATGTAATAACAAGTTTTAGTAAAATAAGACAAAAATCAAAGTACAAGATGTTTTAGATTTTTTTGTGGAGCTGTAAATAAAAATAAGTAACCTATTGACAAATTTTGTATTCATTGTTTAAAATAATGAGCGAGACAACATTTTGTAGTGACAGATATATAAGTGCAGTGGAGTTCTGACGAGAGACTAAACTGTTCTCAACGAAAGTAGGTTTATCTTAAAGAGGTTTTATATTCATATTTTTGTAAAATGTTCGTCAAAAGTGTAGTATTGGTACCGTTAACAAAAGAGCTTGCGTCATTCATATATGTAGATTAACTTTTTATTAGAATCTATTAAAATAGAAGTTCATATTATTTTGACTTCGTGCCTGTTTCAATTCGTTGAACACAAAATGCGATCAAATTGCTACTTCGATTGCAATCACACAACTGTTTTAACTTAATTATTCGTTCATTGTTTTGGAGACGTTTTTGTAAAAATGTTAAAAAAAAGTCGTACATTCGCTGATGCAGCTCTATTCAGGGCGTCATTAGAAACTGGGTCGACAACCTAACTGGTGCCAGCCTGCATACGCTTCGCCTTCTTAACCACACACCGTGTTTAACATTTGAACTGCATTCTACTTTATTCACATCTCTACCATGATACAATTCAAAATTTAATTTATCATAGAGATACCACAACAAAGGAATCGTTTTATTGGATCGTTCTAATTTATTAATGTCGCTGTGCAGTGCATGTTTACAATGCAAGATAGCGATGCTTGTCGCGGTGAAAACTGATCTAAGTTCAAATACAAGTAGGCGCCTAGACCGGCGCTGCTGGCTCGCGTATTAACTTACCAACATATTTTCACTCCTATTACTAGTGAATACTTTTACGTCGATTATATGATATGCCTAACTCCTTAAAGAAAACATAGACTGACCGTCTAACAGTAACAATTCCTTAAACAGTTTCCCCGATTTTGACCAGTTCGGATTATATTGTATTCATCCTCATTATCAAGAGTGTTATTTTTAATCAATTTACATTAATCAGAGGAAGATTTGTGATTAAAACAGTTATGAACTATAACTACCGTGTCTGGTAGCAACTGATGAAAGCTGAAATTACCAATTCAATTGTCTTCATAAATTCCTTCACTTTTGTGTTCCAGGGGCAGTGCACTGCGAGGATGAAACGATCGGACCGATATTCATGAAGGAACCCCCGAACCGAGTAGACTTCAGCAACACGACCGGCGCCGTAGTGGAATGTGCTGCCCGAGGATCCCCTACCCCTGACGTCATCTGGGTGCGAGCTGATGGTACCGCTGTTGGAGATGTGCCCGGACTGCGACAGGTCACAACTTTTTAATATTCTCTTTAATGTAAGAAGTTATCCTCTAAGGTACGCGAGTTTCATTGAGATTGCCGAAATCTTCTATCATTATTTCAGTTACATTTAGACTATCAAATTTTAGTGTAACTTGACCAATGGTAAACGTTTACCGTGTGCGGAATTCTAAATAAAATTAATGATTGATACAAACGCATGACATTTTTGTTTCCAGACTTTTTTTGTTTATTCATTAGCAA
Source organism: Papilio gigon (assembly GCA_027563995.1). Lineage (NCBI taxonomy): Eukaryota > Metazoa > Arthropoda > Insecta > Lepidoptera > Papilionidae > Papilio > Papilio gigon. Next base: position 4,758,340 of record JAODUI010000030.1, on the reverse strand, counting down.
CAGAGGACATAAGAATATTGAAGTAACGGATTAAAAAGATCAGATGCGATGTTCTTATCTAATGTTTTTAAGACTAAAATTTTATTTATCAACACAGGTTTTGCCGAATGGAAACCTTGTGTTCCCACCTTTCCGTGCGGAAGACTACCGTCAGGAGGTGCATGCTCAGGTGTACGCTTGTCTGGCCAGGAACCCCGTTGGTACCATTCATTCCCGAGATGTTAACGTGCGAGCTGGTAAGTTTTATAAAAAAAATGTTTTATCATTTATTAAAACTAAGTAATATTTATTGATAAACCAACATTATGTCGACTTTAGTAAACTTAAATTATTAATTGAAACATGTAATATCTAAAACTTCGCTATCACCAAGTAGCAATGTTGGAAAGACGCCAAATGCTTGCCCTTATTGTGAGGTCCTTGTGTAGACATGTGGAGAGCGTGTCTGAGCATTTCGTTATCTAACTGACACGTTAGCCACTCCGAGCCGGCCCGCGGCCTCAGTTTCGGTTGTTATTCGACGCTGAGTGGTAGTTGGGCGTCACTTCCGTTGAACCGGTGACACAACACCACGTGTTCAACTGAAATGTATTTATTGCTAAACCTAACGGACCGAGAATGACATACGCATGTTCATGCAAATTTAAAATACTTCAAAAGTTGTTGATTAAATATTAAGTCGATGTCTCAAATTAATAAAATGTATTCTTTTATGTGGCTAAATTTCTAAATGTGACAATGCTGTGAGATGATTTAAATACGTGGCAACCAAAAACATGTCTATCACTATAAGATGATGCACAAAAGATGTTTCAAATATTAGAACTAAAATTTCATACGCCGAATTGGCTTAATTAACATCCTTAAATGATTTAATGCCCTTTATAATTTTAACTATGTATGCAGTGGCATGTCCTGTGAAAGTTAATTGTAATCGGAGGGCGTCGCCGCGTCGCCCGCACGACCCGATGCACCTCGAGGTCAATTGAATATTAGTTAATCAAGCACAGCTGCAACTGCATGCACCTTACCTTTTATAGTTACAATAGGATAGTCCACATTACTCCGACGGATCCTAGTAAGTTTAGGTTATATGTTATCAAGGGTGAAGTCAATATTTCATCTTTTGTCAAATAATAGTACCAAATTTACATTAAACAGATGTTATTCAGCAGCATTTTCAATCTTTTTTTTTTTGATTTACAAAACTTCGATTGATTTAACAATCTACATCGGAGTAATGTTGGTTTATCAATTTTATATTTTCTTTATCTTTAAGTCTATTCTGGTTCAAAACAGCAGTTCGCTTGATGTGAACTGACTACCGTTATTATAAGACTTATGAACTTCTCATAATATAGAAGAAGAGCTTAAGGTGCCATTATCAACTTTACACTACATATTACTGGCTACTGATACAAACAAATGCGTCAGATAATTATATCATAACTATGATTCAATTGCAAATTGTGTATTTTTATAGTGTTCATTTATTTTAGTTGTTTTAGTGTGTTTATTTCAGCATCGTAATTTTATCATAATCCTAGGTAAACTATATTTTTAGTATTAATCACGTTACAAAATTTATGAGGTATCTATAATATCAAAAGGGATGGGCCACAATCACGTACCGAATTTCACTGTTCAGTGCAGCCGTAACAATCAGTATCTTATTAATAAATGATCACATAATACAGTTGTTGCCCAGCATTACGACACTGACGTCAACAAGGAGTATGTCATTATGGGTAACAGCATCATACTCAAGTGCCAGGTCCCATCCTTCGTAGCAGACTTCATCGAAGTCCTCTCGTGGCACACCGATGAAAATGAGGACTTTTATCCGGGAGAAAATTACGGTTACTCTTCATACATAACAAAGTTAATCCACACATCCCTCTCCGAAAAATCCACACAATACAATAGAAATAACATTTTGACAGTGGTCCAACAACAGTATGAATCAGAGGTTAACAATGAATACGTGATTCGTGGTAACTCAGCCATCCTCAAGTGTTCCATACCGTCGTTTGTGGCGGACTTTGTGAACGTTGTCTCGTGGCACGATGAGGCCGGCAACGCGTTCACACCCACTGAAAACGAAGAAGGCAATGGTACATACCGTATGAAGTGAAAATTGACAAATCCAAACTCCTTCCCTTAGTTAAATTCCTGTGCAATCTGCAATTGAACTTGCCTCTTACAGTTGTAACCCAATATTATGAAGCCGAAGTAGTCTCAGAGTATGTTATCCGAGGAAACACAGCCGTGCTCAAGTGCAATATTCCTTCCTTCGTCTCCGATTTTGTTAAGGTAGAAGCCTGGGTCGCATCCGATGGAGACGAATATTTACTAACCAACGATACGGGTGGGCCGTGTTCTCTAACAGTTATCTTTTTTCCTATATCCAATGTAGTCCAAATCTCCTACCTAATTAAGTTAACTAAAAGAGCCCTGTCACCTTTTTCTAGTTGTAAATCAATTTTATGAAGCTGAGATCCTAACTGAATACGTGATACGCGGAAATGCTGCCGTCCTAAAATGTTCGATACCGTCTTTCGTTGCGGACTTTGTCAAAGTGGAATCATGGATCGATGAAGAAGGAACTGTCATTACCTATTCTGATGACCTCGGTAACAAAGGCTTCAATAAACAATGAAAATGCAAACTTCCCTGAACTGATATCGTCCTAAAACCTCCACCTATCATATCCAATCAAACTACTAATTGATATTCCTCAGTTGTGTCACAGTATTACGTGACCGAAGCCGAAAACGAGTACGTGATTAGAGGGAACGCCGCCATTGTTCGATGCAAGATTCCATCTTTTGTTAGCGACTTCGTGCAGGTGGAAGCTTGGATTATGGACGACGGGTTGATACTGACGATGAACCACACTAACATAGTGGACGGTACATTTCCACGTTATGTACCAAGAACATCCTTTTCATCCACATGTCCTAAAACCCGAGAGAAGTTAGTGTTGTAGATACTAACGGAAAACTTTTTCTGTAGTTGTGTCACAGTCTTACGAGGCCGAAGCCGACAACGAGTATGTTATCCGTGGCAACGCGGCCGTCATGAAATGCGAAGTGCCCAGTTTTGTTTCGGATTTCGTTTACGTTGAAATGTGGACAGATAGCGATGGAGGCACTTATTATCCCGGACACAGCGAGGGTAACGCCTCATGTAGATTTGCCTTCCACATCCTATATCCATTCATACTTGTTTTCTTATAACAGCTGTGCTGCAAGCGTACGAGGGTAGGGTAAATGATGAATTTGTTTTGCGAGGCAACACTGCTATCCTTAAATGCATCGTGCCATCTTTTGTCGCGGACTTCGTTCACGTCGTGGCTTGGATCATGGATAATGAAACAGTTCTCGCCGAAGAAAATCCGAATTATGATTCTGGTAGTACTAGATACAAAATTAGCATACTACCCATCTTCCTATCCAGTTTAAATCTGTATGTTTGTAATTCCTTCACAAAGTAATATTGATTTACAGTTGTGCATCAAAATTATGAACCTCGCGTTACTGACGAAGATGTCTTGCGGGGTAATTCTGCCATTGTCAAATGTACCATACCATCGTTCGTTGCGGATTACGTCCAGGTCGTTGAGTGGGTAACGGACGATGAGTCCCTCCCCGTTTTTTCGTTGAGTGGCTCCGAGGGCAATTACGGTAATAGAGAGCGCCCGCGCGACCTCAATTGTTCCTATCCGCTCTCCACAAAATCCCTGAGACCTATTTTGATTGTATTGTCATAAATTTTAATATGTAATATTTCAGCTGTCAATCAATTCTACGAATCTCAAGTTTACGATATCTACGTAATACGCGGCAATGCCGCCGTCTTCAAGTGCCATATCCCTTCTTTTGTGTCTGATCATGTTCACATTATATCTTGGCATGATTCGGAAGGGGGAGAATTTTTGAGTAACGAAAACTATGGTATATTTTCTGTTCATACCAGTTTTACACACCAGCTTGTCCCTTCCCATAAATTTGTTTTACGCACATCCTTCGAAATAGCGTCATGTAGATGTTTCAACTTTGCAGTCGTGTCTCAGGCTTACACGGTAAATTTGGTGGAAGAAAATGTATTGCGAGGAAATTCTGCGATCTTTAAGTGTCTCATCCCGAGTTTCGTAACAGAATATGTAGCAGTAGCTTCTTGGATTATATCAGAGGATGACGATGAAAAAGAAATTAAAATCAATGATAATGAAGAGGGTACTTCTAAGCATAAATTTATATTACCTCCTTCATCCCTGACTTCCGGTTTACTTTCCTGATAAATACACATATGTAACATTTTCCTTGCAGTTGTGACACAAGCGTATACAGTAAATTTAATGGAGGAAAGTGTTTTACGCGGAAATGCCGCTGTTTTAAAATGTCATATTTCAACATTTGTTACCGAATATGTGAGCGTTTCTTCTTGGATTATTTCTGAGGGTGACACAGATGAATTGGAAATTAAAGCGGAGTCCAATGAATCGGGTACCTTATGTTTCGCTCTTGCCAAACACAATCCTAATGTAATCCTCTTTCCTGAAAATAAAAATGTGCAACAAAATTGTTAATTCCTAGTTTTCCATTTCTACAGTTGTATCTCAAGCTTACACTGTGAATTTAATGGAAGAAAACGTACTGCGTGGAAACTCTGCCATAGTTAAATGTCACATACCTAGTTTTGTCGCGGAGTATGTGACCGTGTCTTCTTGGATTATTTCTGAAGGAGACATTGATGAACTTGAAATAAAAGTAACTGAATATTCGAATTTAGGTATACTTGATGTATTATCAAATTAAAAGTATCAACCTCCTAGTCCTCACCAAAAGTTTTTTTTTGCTTCCACGCTTTATTAATATCAATTTGGTTCGTTATTTTGTAGCCGTTTCTCAAGCGTACACTGTCAATCTTTGGGAAGAAAACGTTTTACGCGGTAATGCTGCCATCTTGAAATGCCACATACCGAGCTTTGTCAGTGAATATGTTACAATTATTTCATGGATTATATCGGAAGGCGACGTCGAAGAGACGGATATTCAATTAGATTCACAATTAAACTTAGGTATTGAAACTTAGGTCGTTATCTTCTTTAATCCCATTCAATCCTTTCTGAATCCTTCGAAATTTAGGATATCTTTTAACGATCTTACCATGTTCTTTAATAATAATAGGACAATTTTAATGACTTTTCCAGTCGTCTCACAAGCTTACGATGTTAAATTCTGGGAAGAATACGTTTTGCGTGGCAATGCAGCTATTCTCAAATGTCAAATCCCAAGTTTTGTCGCGGAGTACGTGTCAGTCAGTTCGTGGATGATATCCGAAGATGAGAATGAACAAGAAATCAAAATTAACGATTCTGACAATCTAGGTATTTCGCTTCTGGAAAATGTTAGTACTCTCCTCTAGGTTCCTATCACGTGTCCTTTATTAACTTGGATTAGCCGCTCTAGTGTTTGTGGGGTTCATAACGTTCGTAGGGTTAATTTTTCCTTAGTACCATATAAGTCTTTGCTGATCTTAGGTTCCATTGTTTCAGTTGTTTCCCAAGCGTACGCTGTTAATCTAATGGAGGAATATGTGTTGAGAGGGAATGCTGCCATCTTGAAATGCCACATCCCCAGTTTCGTGTCTGAATATGTTAATGTCATCTCCTGGATTATCAGCGAAGGCGATGAGGAATTAGAAATTAAACTCGAATCTGATGAAAATTTCGACGGTATGAATATGTTGGAAATAACTCAGTGTCGTCTTCTTATAATGGCTTTATGCCGGTACTATAAATCTAAACCGCTTTTAGGGATGTGTTCCAATTTTGGGTTCCTATCGTTCCATGGGCCTAACGGCCTACCTGATTCCCATTTCCCACTTCCTTAGAATAATGCATGCAATTAATTTGTAAGTAAATCGCAACCTTATGTTGTGTTGTATTTAATACTTATCATTAAAATTGGAATGAATTAATTTGAGTTTTATTGTTGTAAACTGTGTGTATAATTATTTTTTCTTTTTGCACAGAGGGAAAATACCTAGTGCTTCCATCTGGTGAATTACATATTCGTGATGTTGGACCCGAGGATGGTTACAAATCTTACCAATGCCGTACTAAGCATAGACTTACTGGAGAAACTCGATTATCCGCTACTAAAGGACGCTTAGTTATTACAGGTGAGTTTTTATTTTTACTTCTTGCTTTCGCGCCATTAATTCATTACAAAATTTAATTTACAATCGCTTGTCATTGTACTGTACTAGACGACGTCCGTAGTGAATTCATGGCGTGCTTTTTTATATCTTTCAGCGAAAAGAATTATAAAAAAAATGAAATTAAAAGCCTTAATAAATAACTTGTTCGTGTCTTATTCAAAGTTTACGTTGTATTTATTTTTTCACTGGAAGATAAAAAAAAAAATTAATTAAAATGCGAAATGTATTTTCAGTTTTGGTATATAATATAGAACATTAATGAAAACAGACTGAAAATATTTTACCATTTTAAATAAAAAAAAAAAACAAAATAATCAATTATTCTTGTCATTATCTAGAAAATAACAGTCAATTTATGTTAAGTCGACGGACATTTAAAAGAAAAATAGATTATTTTGTTCAAATTAAATAGAAAGTAATATAAAAAAAAAACAATTTGTTTATACTTTCGAAGATAAACTTGCCTGAATGTTGGGATAGGGTATCCTGCAGAGCCTAAAGCCGCGAAATCATTTTATTACTTTTCAAAAACATTTGTACAAGATCTTTCAGGGAGTTGAATCTATGTCTCTTTAAGTTTGTGTCGGACCCTCGTAAAGCCGCCTTCTCCCAACATGCGCAGAGCCGGTGGGCCGCGTGCCCCCCAAGTTCCCCAGTAGCTCGCAGATCACCAGCGGCTTCCTGTTTAGAGAGTCCTCTAGCGTCGCCGTGCAGTGCCCCGCACAGGCATACCCCGCACCCATGTACCGGTAAGGCGAATTTTTAAGTTAAATTCGTTTTGCGTATTCCTCAGAGCCCATAGGGCGCGTGCCACCCAAACTGTCTACGACACAAGTGAGCATCACGTTCACGACCAGGCTGAGCATGTCCTTCACGTTACTCTGCCCTGCGCAGGCCTTCCCCGTCCCCATGTTCAGGTAATTTGCATTTACCCTATAGCCCAATTTATTGAAACCGATTTCTAGAGCCTGTCGGCCGCGTCCCCCAAGTTTGCGACCGTGCTAACCGGGACCATGTTCGAGGTCACGAAAGCCGATCCGTACGCCTTGCAGTGTCCCGCCCAAGCGTTCCCAACCCCACTGTTCAGGTAAATTTATAGTAAATCAAAATTACTATTTGATTCTTGTATAGAGCCCGTTGGACGCGTACCGCCCAAGTTCTCATCCGTTGTCATGGGAACGATGATTGGAGTCAGGGATACCGAGTCCTTCGCTTTACAATGCCCCGCCCAGGCGTTTCCGGTTCCGCTTTTCAGGTACTAACGTAGTTCAGCAACTAAGATATTGGTTTCCTAAGCTAATTAGAATAAAAATTTCCAATATTTAAAAAAATAAATAACTGAGATGTTTTCATTTGCTCCAGAACCTATGGGAAAAGTGTCACCAAAGTTTTCAAGCTTAGAAAAAAGTCGACTCTTTAATTTTGAAAGCTATCAAAGTCTATCCCTATTATGTCTCGCGCAAGCCTTCCCTGCCCCAATGTTTAGGTAAGAATGTCAACATAAGTGAATGCGCTTCTATCCCATTAAAACCCTTTGCTAAAAATCATAATTCTTATTGGAATTTTAATTGTAAAGCCACAGTATAGGAACATTTCTGTTTTTCTTTCGATAAACAGAACCAATGGGGAAAGTGTCGCCGAAATTCCCATCGATGGAAACGGGCCGCAGCTTTACGTTTTCATCTAATACCTATGTGACATTACTTTGTCCGGCACAAGCGTTCCCTACTCCATTGTTCAGGTATTTAGAATTATACATATTGATGTTATTTCTCTAGAGCCGGTGGGCAGAGTTTCGCCAAAATTCCCTTCGATGGATAGTTCGAGAAGTTTCAGCGCTGTATTAAACAACAGTTTGACATTATTATGCCCCGCTCAGGCCTTCCCGGTTCCATTGTTCAGGTAATGCTTTGTTCGTGCTAGTAGTTATTTCTAAAAAAGATTTATTCTTAGAGCCCGTGGGTCGAGTCTCGCCAAAATTTACGACTAGCGACAAAAGTCGAGCCTTCGATACAAAGGAAGACGATAATGTCACCTTATTGTGCCCCGCGCAAGCGTACCCCGCCCCGGCCTTCAGGTACATTGACAACCTTTTTATTTAAACCGATCATTTCTGTTTATATAGAACCTATGGGCACCGCTGCTCCAAAAGTAGCGAGTAAAACGATCGATATATCTGAAGTTTCGTTGCACGATACAACCACGTTGCTATGTATGGCGCAAGCCTTCCCCGTTCCAATATTCAGGTAATAGTTGTTTTTCCGTTACTGTCTCCTTATTACACTTTACAATTGTCACTTGTTTATCTAGAGCCCGTAGGAAGAGTACCTCCGAAGTTTCCTACTATGGACAATGTTAGAGGTTTCGATACTCATGTGAACGCTAGCGTAACATTACTGTGCCCGGCACAAGCCTTCCCAGTTCCTCTGTCAAGGTAAATATTATTATTAGATAGTGATCAATATCACCGTTTCCTTCTAGAGCCAATAAATAGCGCCCCACCGAAAGTTCCCACCAAAATCATAGAGTTCGTGGAATTCGCATCGGACTCCAGCGTTACTTTGCTTTGTTTGGCTCAAGCCTTCCCAGTTCCAGTATTTAGGTGAGTTTATATAAACGATAAATTGATACAAAACCAAAATACATTTCACTGGAAGTTAATCTATTCTAAGGGCCTTCAATCGGGTTGTTACATTGCGTGTAACACTTAGGTGGAATCTTACATCAGTAGGTAACTATTCGTTGTCTTTTTAGAACCGATTGGCTCCAAAAGTCCTTCCTTTTCAAGCGGATCAAAACTTGCGTGGTTTGAAATACATAATTGTCAGGATTTTGCACTTTTATGTCCGGCGCAAGGTTTTCCCGTTCCTGTGTTTAGGTAAGCACAATAATCTCATACATTTTCAGAACCCATCGGGTCCAAATCACCGGCTTTCTCGACCGATGACAAGTTAGCTTGGTTTATAAGGCACGTAGGACAAAGTCTAGCGTTACTGTGTCGGGCTCAGGGATATCCTATTCCAATATGCAGGTATTAAATATTTATAAAGCTATTATTTCTATATAATCTATATTTTAGAACCGATCGGAACAAAATCGCCCGCTTTCTCTACTGATAATAAATTCTCCTGGTACGTAAGGACCGCTGGGCAAGATTTAAATATCCTTTGTCCGGCGCAAGGCTTCCCCGTCCCAATATTCAGGTGAATAAATATACCTATTTTTATTTATAGAACCCGTTGGCTCTAAATCGCCTACATTCTCTAATGATGTTCAATTCTCTGGAATAACTCGTAAGACCGGTCAGGACTTTGCCCTCTTGTGCCAGGCTCAAGCGTATCCCGTTCCCATATTCAGGTAAGAATTTTAATGAAATTGCAATCAATCGCGTGTCATTGTCGCAGAACCCATCGGTTCGAAGGCGCCGTCGTTTTCTATGGAATTTAAAAGCACTACGCTTACAAAAGTCGCCGGGCAGGCGATCGTTCTTTTATGTCAGGCGCAAGCTCATCCGTCCCCCATGTTCAAGTGAGTGTAAATTAACTTACTTTTGTTAATTTTTAATTCAGAACCGGTAACCGCTAGAGCCCCATCTTTTCCGACGACTGCGTCATCTTACAATTACGATATAGAAGCGAATTCCGGCGGTTCGATGCTTTGTCAGGCACAAGGGTACCCGCATCCGATGTTCAGGTGGGTTTCGCAATATAATGATCCATTTTCTCTCTTCTAGAGCCCATCGGTGCGAAAGCTCCGACGTTTTCCTCAGACTCTAAGGGCAGTATTTTTGTTAGAGAATCCGGACAAAATTTCGCATTGCTATGTCAATCTCAAGCTTTCCCAGTCCCAATATTTAGGTAAGTTAGCATAAGAAATTATAGCGTTTACGTAATTTTTCCTGCACAGAGCCTGTGGGTTCCAAGCCACCGACTTTTACTACTGACTTTACGTTGTCGGCGGTCACGAGGCATAAGGATCAAAGTTTTTCAATGATGTGCCAAGCTCAAGCGTTCCCTATTCCAATTTTCAGGCAAGTTCATTACTAACGTGGTTTGCGTTACAATTACATTTTAACTACGCTGTAAATAATATACCTACGCTTGCAATATCAATATCGCGGAGTACAATATTGACGGTTATAAATCTTACAAATTTAACTACGACCATGACAAAGTTTTAGGTTGTAATCACGCTTGGGTCTTTTGTTCGGTTTTATAGGTCGATTTAAAAACTCGAATTTTATTTAATTTGAAATCTGATTCCCATTCATTGTCTTCTACAGAGCCGGTCGGATCAAAGGCTCCCTCCTTTTCTACCGAGTCTGCGCTTTCTTCCATTAAGAGACACGAAAGTCAAAGCTTTGCTTTACTGTGCCAAGCTCAAGGTTTCCCCGTCCCGATCTTCAGGCAAGTTATGATTTATTTTGTTTTGGTCACTGAGCTCGATAATATTTTATAGAACCGGTCGGCGCCAAGTCCCCCACGTTCTCCTCTGAGTCTATGGGGAGCATATTTAGAAAACGTATCGGACAAGGGTTCGGTCTTCTATGTCAGGCTCAAAGTTATCCTGCGCCAATTTTCAGGCAAGTCTCCTTTTAAATTCCTTAACACTAAACAAAGCTTTCTACTGCAGAACCAGTGGGATCTAAAGCCCCTACTTTTTCCACGGACGCTCGTAGTACAAGTTTCGTTCGAACGGTCGATCAAAGTTTCGGATTGTTGTGTCAAGCACAAGCGTTTCCTGTTCCCATATTCAGGCAAGTTGAGATTTTATCGTAATACTTATCAATAATTAATTATTCCACCATACCACTCTAATTTCTTCAGAACCTATCGCAAGTGCGGTGCCCAGTGTCACGACAACGCCAAAAGCCGCGGTGCACTTTGCACGGTTATCTTCGTTAGCTCTCTTGTGTCCGGCTCAAGGATATCCCGTTCCAGTTTCGAGGTGCGTTTACTGAACTAAGTCCCTGTATTACAGAACCGACTAATAAAATTGCCCCGCGCAGCGACAAAACCAGGAAATTCGAAGGCGGAGAAATCTTTTTAGCTTCTCAATCCGAGTCCGTTTTTCTAACTTGTGAAGTCGCTGGCTACCCAGCACCCGTGTTTAGGTAAGTTAGTAATTAGTCCGCAACTTTGGAGGTCGATTAGAATCGGTTGATAACCAAAATGTAGTCTCATCGCATCTAATTTTAAGTCGTTAAGGTTTGGTGAGGTTGTCGTTAGATATTTATTTAGTCGTCTCTGTACTTGCAGAACCTACCAATAAAATAGCACCTCGAAAAGATTCAACTAAGCACTTTGAAGGTTGGGAGGTACTCTTCGTGTCACGGTTCGAGATAGCGTATTTGACGTGTCAGATCGCCGCGTACCCCTCGCCCGTGTTTAGGTGAGTGCGGCGAAATATATGGTGACTGTCGATTTATCTTACAGAGCCGACGGGTAGGACCGGGCCGAAAGTGACGGGCGACGGGCTTAACCGTCATATAGGACGAGGCGAGGAAAGCCTCGCGCTCCTCTGTGAGGTGCAAGCGTTCCCCGCGCCCCTGACGAGGTAGGAGGTCGTGCGCCGGCCGGCTGCCGGTCTCGCGCGCTCATCGTCACGCGCCCGGCTCCGAGCCTTTCGATGTATTGATGTGCGTTGTCATTGCAGCATGGCGACGGCTCCGCGTGGCATGAGGCGTGACGTACCGCGGCCGGCCGCAAGCCTTATAACGGTCCCCAGCCAAAGTAACGATTGAGCGGAGAGACACCTCCTGGTAAGTGTCAGGGTGTTCTTGCTTTCATTCAGACGCTTTAATCTTTACTTTGTGCTTCTCGTCATGGCTAAACATTGCGTTAACTCATCCCCGGTCCAGGCCAGCTAACGTACATTTCGATCGTTGTGGCGGCTTTTCCAACTGTCGAATTATTTTTATTAATTCTACTCATCCTATAAAGATATGCCGAGAGGGTTTTTATTTTGTTTACATTATGGTTTGGTCGATTTTGGTGGTAGGGCGTACAATCAAATCTAAAATTTGAAATCATAATTTTCATACTAAACTATTCTTTGGCTATTTCTGCTTATATGCTGTAACAGATAAATGTGTCCTGTGTTTTCTACTACACATTTCGAACATTATTGCTACTTAAAAATTGTTTAAACATCAAACATGCTTTGGTACAGACACTAAATTTGATTCCTAGTTATACCATCTTTTCGTTGTAATTATTTCATATAAATTGAGATTTAGCAATATTGGAAAGTTTATCGTGCCAACAATGTAACACTGGCCACTATCTGAACTCTTTCTGTTTTGTTGCAGATGGTACAAGTTCATCGATGGCACCACGAGGAAGCAGCCCGTCGTACTGAACGATAGAGTGAAGCAGGTCTCTGGTACGCTGATCATTAAAGAGGCTAAAGTCGAGGATTCCGGAAAATATCTGTGCGTTGTGAATAACTCTGTCGGTGGTACGTTTTTTTGTTTATTTATTTATACACAAATCTACAATTATTAATAAGAGATTGACACTTTTAAATTTAATTAAGTACATCTTAGAATAATGACGATCAATTTTTGTTCGACTGTGTCATCGTTAAATTTTATACCGCATCTGTTTATAACCACGACATATTATTAATTGAGAGAAAATATTTGAATTGAATCATTAAATAATCTTAATCTCTCTATATATTTCAGGTGAATCAGTTGAAACTGTTCTGACTGTGACCGCTCCTCTGAAGGCGACTGTGGAACCCGCTACACAGACTGTCGACTTTGGCAGACCCGCTGTGTTCACCTGCCGCTACGAGGGCAACCCCATCAAGACGGTCACCTGGCTCAAGGACGGAAAGGACATGAACCATCATGACGCTATCTTAAGGTATGAATTAAAAAAAAAACTGTTAGCTCTATGCTCTTGATATCAAGTTACCAGGACACATTTTTATAAGAAAACGAGTTATATTATCATCTAACCAGACTTAAAGGAAGTATTGTTTAGCTTCCAATCAAGTTTCCAAACTAAGAAAATATTTAGCGGGAACTAGAAACACAACTATTGTCCGTAGGCTTTATTCAACGGAAACTTTACATCTTAACTAATGTGAAAACCCTATTTAAATTTATTTATATAGCGAAGTTCTACATAACGAAAAAATGTTCAATAATTCAACTGACTTTATCTACTGTCTGAATCATACATAGGACGGGGAGTCAACCTCGTTGGCGCTGCCAAAGGACTTAATTAAGGAATTTGGAGGACGTACTGAGAGTCGTTCATTATTTTTAAAATTCGTTCATCATGATGTTTTAAAAATGTATCCTTAATTTAATATACACTGGTTTATTTTGTTTGTTAACGAATGCTTTTATGTAGTAAGAATCAATGTATTTTTTAAAATAATTTTCTTCATAACAAAATCTTTGAAATTAGATTCGCGTTTCGCCTTTATGATAATGCAAATACCTTACTATTAAATATACTGATATCATTGTCGATCCCAGGATTGAATCGGTGAAGAAGGAGGATAAGGGCATGTACCAGTGCTTCATCAGAAACGACCAGGAGAGCGCCGGCGCCAGTGCTGAACTGAAACTCGGAGGACGATGTAAGTCCATTTAAATTAAACTAATAAATAGAAAAAACAAAAAATAACTGCTTAGGGTAATTTTTGTTCCATTTTACAAAAGGTATACCTTGTTACTGACTTTTTAAAGTTTATAATACCATCAAACTATAATGGCTCTTACTGAACAATTCCGTGGAAAATGTTGATTAATTATTTTTTCAATTTTCTTCGGGTTTTTAATCTGTTTTAGTAAATCTAGTTAAAACTTACTATGTATTCATTTCAGTCGAGCCACCCCAAATCCGTCACAGCTTCGGCGAACAAACCCTGCGCTCCGGGCCTCCCCTGCGACTGAAGTGCGTTGCGTCCGGCAACCCCACCCCTGACATCGCGTGGCTGCTCGACGGCGACAAGCTGAGCAGCGGCGAGCGGCTGCAGATCGGACAGTTCGTTACTGCTGATGGCAACGTCGAGTCCCACCTCAACATCTCTTCTGTACACACCAACGACGGCGGCTTGTACTCCTGCATCGCGTCCAGCAAGGTTAGAGAATTGACTCACTCCCCTCTCCGAGGCGTTATGTGGACATTAAGAAACTACTTAAGCGTGTATTTAGTAACAGAAATCTATACTATGAGAATTCTAAAGTAAGTAAAAAATTAACGACTATGAGTATCAGTGAGTGTGTGTCGCCTAGCTCAGTAAACATTAACATACGCTTGTGATCAAGTCATAAACAATACTAGAGCCATATAAAATTATAGGATATTAAGCTAGGGCCTTGTTTATGACATAAGAATTTTGGTAATAAATCTGTGGTCTCTTACTTACTCATACTTTAGTGTAGGTTTAGTATGAGATATATGCTAAGAGATATTTACACCTTGCAGGTCGGCAGCGCATCGCACGCGGCTCGTGTCAACGTGTACGGCCTGCCATACGTTCGGCCCATGAAGAAACGCCCCGTCGTCGCCGGAGACACGCTCATCGCGCACTGCCCCGTCGCTGGCTACCCCATCGAGTCCATCGTCTGGGAACGTGACAACCGGTATAGTACAGTCCAACATAGCTCTCTGAACCCTGTTCTTGTCACAATTAACATAGAATATGGCGATGCTTGTTGAATATTTTTCTGAAGGCAAAACATTTAAGTTACGAATATTCCGTGCACTCCTCACTCACCTTGTTTGCCGTGTTATGTTTACGAATGTTTATTTACTGATACAATTTCCAGTGTACTGCCAATCAATCGCAAACAGAAGGTCTACCCCAACGGCACCCTGGTCATCGAGAACGTTGAGCGCATGAGTGACCAGGCCACCTACACCTGCGTCGCCAAGAATTCTCAGAGCTACACCGCCAAGGGAACTTTGGAACTGCAAGTCATGGGTAAGTCCATATCTCTAAAATAGTTTTTTATATTTCGTAAATAAATTTGCTTTAATTGTACATAACTATCACTGAATATTTTGAACGAATAATAAAACATTTTTTATTAACAAAAAGTAATTAATTCAATTAAATTTATAATCGCAAATGAAATCCAATCTCATTCTGCAATACGATACGAGCAAATTTATACGAAATATTTTTATGTAAAAGAAATGAGTTTAAAAAGTACATCTTTAATAACTTATAGAATTTCAATTTCGTTTAACTGTTATTTTAGCAGATATGTGATAAATGCCAAAAATTACATAACACTTATGAATTCATATCTTTTACAAGAGTGTCAATTTTCATGTGTCTAGGAAGAGTTTCCTTTCTTCACTCATTTGAAGTAAAGAAATATTTATCAATTAGTACAAAAAATATCTTAGTTTAACACAACCATCGTGAGCAGAATCTGTACCTATCAAGAAGAAAATGAATATTTCTAGCAGAAAACAAAATAAAATAAGTAAAACGAAGAAAAAAAATGAATTAAAACATTTTTCCAATCTCAGAAGCTCTTCCTAAGGATAATGTCATAATATTAAAACAAACTGAATTATTTTTAAAAATGAAACTTAATTATTATTAAATTATGAGTAAATGATTAAGTTATGACATTATAGTAGAATTGTATAATAAAATTTTCTTTCAGATTGTCTTCATTTCTAGGTGTTTGTTTAATATATATTATAAGTGTTTGCGTAAATCAAGGTTTATTTAGGAAAAATTAGGAAGATAAACAAATAGTGTAGAATGAAGTTTATGCCCGCCAAAGTTCATAATCGCGTGAGGAAGCAGGCTTAATGACACGAGTTGCGACAGTGCCGCCACAGATCTTACCTTTCGAATTCGGCGACGAGCCGGCGAATGCGGGCGAGCTGGCCTCGGTCACGTGTGCGGTCAACAAGGGCGACCAGCCTCTCGACGTCTCCTGGACCCTCAACGGACACGCCCTGCGTAGAAACAACGACCTCGGCGTCACCATCACTAACATCAATAAAAAGACCTCGATTCTAAATATCGATTCCGTTAGCGCTATCCATCGAGGGTTATACTACTGCGTGGCCAAAAACGCCGCCGGCAGCGCCAACCACAGCGCTATACTCGAAGTCAACGGTACACTAAAAACACTCGAAATTTCTTCTCCTTTTTAGTTTAATACTTCCTCCGTCCTATGCCCGTATTTATAGTTCCACCGCAAATCACCCCGTTCGAGTTTGGCGAGGAGATACTTAATGAAGGCGAAACCGCTTCGGTGTCTTGCGTGATGAACAAGGGCGACCTCCCCGTCGCCTTCCAGTGGCTCTTCAAAGGAGAAGAGATCGGGCCGCATAACTCACTCAATATTGTCCTTACGACTATCAGCAAGAAAACCTCGATACTGAATATAGAATCTGTTAACTACGCGCACCGCGGCTCCTACACTTGCAGAATAAAAAATGCTGCCGGAGAAACCAATCATACGACGTTGTTGAGCGTAAACGGTTAATAAGTGATATTTTTGAATGTTAGACGGTTTAATTTTGTATTTAGTGCTTGTCTGTTTCTTCCTTCAACCTAAGATCGGGTGATACAACCGCCAGCACCGTTCCAATTTAAAATATATTATCGACCTAAATACTTCTTTCTAATACATTACAGATCCTTCCATTAATAGATATTTATTCAATAAACCTACTCTAATCTGTTCGACAGTTCTACTCTAAGTCTCGTATTTTCTTAATTGATTCGGTCTACTTAAATGGGCCGAGATCAAGCTGTTCGGGATCATGCGGATTATTCAACAAAGCTAGCGATCAACGGTAAATGCGTTTAAGTAAAATCAGTTCTACGACCGGTTTTTAAGCATTACTTCTTATCTTTCCCCTTTTGAGTAAAGCCCTGTCGACAGCATAAATAAATCAACAACAATGTTACGCGTCAATCCATCCTAAATTATTATAGAAGCAAATAAATAATAGCTATAAATAATAATGGAGAAATTCCTAATAGTTGTACCACAGGTAACACCATTCGATTTCGGAGAGGAAATTTTGAACGCTGGCGATACAGTGTCACTGACATGTACGGTAGGCAAGGGAGATTTACCACTTAACATCCATTGGCAGCTGAACAACGAAGTCTTGAACCCTGGGAACGGTATCTTAATAAATAGGAATGGAAAGAGGATTTCAATATTGAGCATAGAGAATGTGCAGCACGAGCACATCGGCAACTACACGTGTATTGCTGAGAACGAGGCTGGTCGCAGCAGTCACAGCGCGCTGCTCAATGTCAACGGTATTACAACGAATCACGATAGCAGTTCATAAGAAATATGTCTCTTTTCTTTGCACTTTTTTATTTATCCATCTAATATTTTGTTTCCTACAATGTCCATATATCATAAACGTAATCATAGAAAGAACGTTTTCTGCTACTCAGTTACTCCACAAATAATGCCTTTCGATTTCGGAACGGAACCTGTTGACGACCAAGAAATGCTGGTCGTAACATGTACGGCTAGCAAAGGCGATTCTCCCTTCATTATACAATGGTATTTCGATGGAAAGATACTAAGGTCCGGGGAGAACGGTGTCGTACTGACAAACTCAAAAAGAACTAGCCAACTAGCGATAGAATCTGTCAGTCATCGCAATCAAGGAAACTATACGTGTCTGGTCAAAAATCAAGCGGGTTCGGTTAACCACACCGCGGAGCTATACGTCAACGGTACCTCAATGCAATTACTTTCTTAAACTTTTGTTTTTTTTTTCTTCCTACATCCTACAGTTCCCCCTCAAATAAAACCCTTTGATTTTGGCGAAGAACCAATAAACGCCCAAGAAATGGTTTTGGTCACTTGCACTGTTAATAAAGGTGATCAACCTTTAACAATCGATTGGTATTTCAACAAGAATAAAGTAAAATCTGGTAACACCGGAATCAATCTAATGAATACGAAGCGCTCCAGCCAACTCAGCATCGATTCGGTCAGCCACCAGAACCAGGGAAACTATACGTGTGTCGTCGGAAATGAGGCCGGTTCAGTGAATTACACCGCCCAGCTATTTGTTAACGGTATCCACTCGACTAACCTTAGCTTGTATCTTCGTAGAAGTAAAACATGTTTTCCATTCATATCTTTGACATCCCACCCTATCCTAAAACTTTGGCGGGTCATAAAGTAAAAAAAATAAATTAGTTTTCTGAATATTTGTTGTAATGAGTAGAATGTGCTAACATTAATTTCAGTCGCACCGATCATTACGCCTTTTGAATTTGACGAGTCAGTTTTCTATGGCGAGGGAGTTCAAGTGATGTGCCACGTGCCTAAAGGAGATAAGCCCCTAAC
>JAODUI010000030.1:4716383-4738518 GCA_027563995.1 Papilio gigon | reverse complement strand
AGCGCCGGCCTCGCCAACCATTCCACTGTCATTAACGTCCGCGGTCAGTCTTGTTGCGTCTCGCCTTGTGTTTGTCCGCTGCGGCTTTTTGTACGTTTTCATTATATTAAGAGAACACGCATGGATTCTTTATCATATAATTAAAGCAGCGTCCTTGAGTTTTTTGCGTTCATTTTTTTTTCTATGAGCATTATTCCACTTTTATTTGTTATAAAAATCGATGAAAAAAATTACGTCAGGGCTTAAAAACAAAGCGATCGAAAATCTTACGTAAATAACAAGTTTTATTGTTAATGAGTGTGTTACAATAATGGAACTCTTGTAAATGGCGATCGGTAAAACATTCTATTTTAAATGAACGGTTAGATTTATATCATAAGTTCCCTAATAAAATAATATTACAAGAAGCAAGTTATTTCTCAGTCCTTCCGCACATCAGACCATACGAACTGGATGAAGCCGTGTTCGCGGGAGAGACGGCGCATATCGACTGCTATGTATCCAAGGGAGATCTTCCCCTCAACATTACTTGGAGCTTTCAAGGGAAACCGGTGACTGATAAAATGGGCATAAAAACAACCAAGCCCAGTGCCAGAGTTTCGATACTAGATATACCGAGCGCCCTAGGCAGTCACAGTGGCAACTACACTTGCACCGCAACCAACATGGCGGGCTCCGTGAACCACACGGCCGTACTCAACGTTATCGGTATTGCATTATTGGGGTCGCATTGCGCCCGTCGCTTGCTTACATAATTACCACCCCTTAATAACCACATCCACATTGTATGATGTCAGCGCCACCTATGTAAAGTACTAAATCATAAATATCAGATGCTTTTAAAAAAAGGTAGTCTCTATGGTGAATGTCATAATGATTATTCCTAAACATATTTAAAAAATTGTATCTTAATGTATGAATATAAGCTTCTTGCGAGACACGATTTAGTTTTTAACGGAGCTGTGACCGATTCGCCTTTTTACATGCTTTATTTCTATTCGTATGCATTATTATAGTTCAGTATTATATAACAGTTTTACCCCAAATCCACCCGTTTACGTTCGGAGATGAACCGGCCAACGCGGGGGACACAGTCGGTGTCCAGTGCATGGTGACCAAGGGCGATGCTCCTATCAATATCATGTGGAGTTTGGACGGTAACGACGTAAGGAATATTCCGGGGATTGCTGTCACCAAAATTGGACATAAATCCAGCAGCCTGTCCATAGACTCG
The DNA here is from genome assembly GCA_027563995.1 of Papilio gigon. Classification (NCBI taxonomy): domain Eukaryota; kingdom Metazoa; phylum Arthropoda; class Insecta; order Lepidoptera; family Papilionidae; genus Papilio; species Papilio gigon. The sequence goes on along the minus strand of JAODUI010000030.1, from coordinate 4,737,284 downwards.
GTCTCATCAATACATAGAGGAACATATACTTGTTTAGCATCTAATCAGGCAGGACACGCTAATTATTCAACCGAGCTGGCCGTCAATGGTAAATCGAGCATTACAACCATTATTGTGATTTTAATTTGATAGTACTCACATCCTTTCCTTCCCTACCCCCCGGTTTAGCCCAGTGAGGTTATAGGAGTGAATTAAAAAGACGGCGTTTCATTAATTTGACAGTCGCACCACAAGTTACGCCGTTCGATTTCGCTGAAGATATTTTGAACGCCGGCGACACCGTGTCTCTCATATGCACGGTGGGCAAGGGAGACTTGCCGCTTAGCATCCATTGGCTGCTCAATAACGAAACTTTAAACTCTGGGAACAGTATCCTTATAAACAGAAATGGAAAGAGAATTTCAGTGTTGAGCATAGAGAATGTGCAGCACGAGCACATCGGCAACTACACGTGTATTGCTGAGAACGAGGCTGGTCGCAGCAGTCACAGCGCGCTGCTCAATGTCAACGGTATAATGTCTAAATGTCAAGCTACACAATTCAACTTAATACCTACAATTTTGCTTCCATTTGTAATATCTATCTTTTGTGTGTACCCTCTTTTCCTATATTCGTTCCCCATCAACCGAAGAAGTGGCGAGTACGATCCAAATTGCGAGTATAAACCGATAAAAACATCTTTTCTGTTATTTAGTTGCACCTCAAATTATGCCTTTCGATTTCGGAACGGAGCCCTTAAACGACCAAGAAATGGCGGCTATTACGTGTACGGCTAGTAAAGGCGATTCTCCGTTTACTATACAATGGTACTTTAACGGGCAAATCATAAAGTCCGGCGTCAACGGTGTCGTACTGTTTAACACGAAAAGAACGAGCCAACTAAACATCGAGTCCGTCAGTCATCACCACCAGGGAAATTACACTTGTCTCGTCAAAAATCAAGCAGGCTCGGTCAATCATACGGCCGAGTTATATGTGAACGGTACATCCAAATATAGCTTATACTATTTTACTAATTTCACTTACTGCATCCTTAATTACCTCCTACAGTCCCTCCCCAAATAAAACCCTTCGACTTTGGCGAGGAGCCGGTAAACGATCAAGAAATGGTTTTGGTCGTGTGCGCTGTCAATAAAGGTGATCAGCCATTAGTCATCGAATGGTATTTCAACGGGAAGAAATTGAAGTCTGGCGATACCGGAATCAGCGTTTCGAACACGAAGCGGTTTAGTCAGCTCAATATGGATTCGGTCAGCCATCAGAACCAAGGAAATTACACTTGTGTAGTGAAAAATGAAGCCGGTTCAGTGAATTATACTTCTCAGCTGTTTGTAAATGGTACTCATAGATACAATATAATTTTAATGTTTCGTGGAATGATTGCGTACTAAATATTTTATATTATTTCATACATCCCATCCCCTCCCTTGACTTTGGCGGGACATAAAGGTCAATAAGTTATGTGAAAAAGAAGATTTTTAATTTAAATAGGTTATGCTAACGTTCATTTCAGTCGCACCGGTCATTATTCCTTTTGAATTTGACGGATCAGTTTTCTATGGTGAAGCAGTTCAAGTGATGTGCCACGTGCCTAAAGGAGATAAGCCCCTAACCTTCAAGTGGAGTTTCAACGGAGGAGATGTGAGTTCGCTCCCCGGGTTGAACATCATGAATGTGGGCGACATGGGCTCAGCTCTCATTATACCTGCCGTGACCGCCGCGCACTCCGGCAATTACACGTGCACCGCCGCTAATGTGGTCGCCAGGGCTAGCCACCTCGCCACGCTCAATGTCAAGGGTACACTACGCCGTCCATGCAATGTGCTTTTCGTGTTTAGTTATAGCCCCACTTTATCCTCGAATGCAAACAACCTATAGTTTATTATAATTTATTCAACAATCTCTTGCAGTGGCACCGATCATATCCCCTTTCGAATTCGATGAAGCTGTATTCTACGGAGAAAGCATTCAAGTAATGTGTCATATTCCTAAAGGCGATATGCCGCTCACCCTTCAATGGCTATTCCGCGACAGTCCCTTAGCGAGCTCTAGCGCGGTAACGATTACAAAAGTAGGACATCGCTCGTCGATACTGGCTATACCATCTGTCACTGAGAAAAACTCCGGAAATTACACTTGCACCGCGTCCAATACAGTTGCGAGCACAAATCACACCGCTGTATTAAACGTCCAGGGTACACTTTATTTGTTACTGTGTGTATTATTATTTTACTTTTGTTTATTCACGAATTCCCTTCATCAGTTCCTCCGCACATCGTTCCTTTTGAGGCTGAGGAGCCGGTTTTTGCTGGAGAATCTGTGCAGTTGAACTGTCACATCAACAAAGGCGATGCGCCCATTGCTATAACATGGAGTTTTCACGGAAAAGATTTATCCTCGCATCAAGGAATAACGACAATGAAGATCGGGCAACGGACGTCGTTGCTGACAATAGCTAGTGCGTCCGCGACCCACAGCGGAGAGTACGCTTGTCACGCGGGCAACCATGCCGGCCTCGCAGTGCATTCCACCTTGGTCAATGTACACGGTACCTCCCACACGATAAACATTTCTAGCCTTCCCCGCACGCTGCACGCTTACCTATATAACCATATGGCTTTCCGAATTAACAGCAATGCCACACATCGTACCCTTCGAGGCCGACGAGTCTGTGTTCGCCGGAGAGTCCGTGCAACTTACATGCCACGTCTCGAAGGGCGACCTGCCGCTTGATATCAAATGGCACTTTCATGGGTTGGATAACTCTTCGTCCCAGCTGGGCATAATGACAACAAGGATGACGTCCCGCACGTCGTTCCTGTCGATCGCGGCGGCGGGCGCGGGCCACAGCGGCCGGTACACGTGCACGGCCACCAACAGCGCCGGCCTCGCCAACCATTCCACTGTCATTAACGTCCGCGGTCAGTCTTGTTGCGTCTCGCCTTGTGTTTGTCCACTGCAGCTTAGTACATTATGTTAAACGAATACGCATGGATTCGTTTAGCACGTATTGCAAGGCATTTCTTTATAATTTCCGTTACTTTTCTTTTGGTATCCTTTTTCCGGTATTGTTTATTTTTATGTTATGAAGTTTGACACTTTTTAAATTACGCGATGAATAAATTTACATCCATTATTTATTACAATGTTTGTAACACAGACTTGTGTGTCCCCCAACTTATGATCGGTGGCGACGAATTGGTTAAACTCATGAAAAAATTACACCGACATGTACAAAGGATTCAACTAAATAATATTTTATTTGCTCAGTCCTACCTCATATCAAACCATTTGAATTGGACGAAGCAGTGTTTGCTGGGGAGACAGTCCATCTCGATTGTTACGTCTCCAAAGGCGATATACCTTTGAATATATCTTGGAGCTTCAAAGGCGCACCGGTTACCCAGAAAATGGGAATAAAAACATCTAAACAAAGCGAACGTGTCTCTGGATATACCGAGCGCCCTCGGCAGTAACAGTGGCAACTACACTTGCTCTGCCACCAACAGAGCAGGAACAACAAACCACACAGCTGTACTCAACGTTATCGGTATCATTTTGTGCATATTTTAAGAGCGTCAAGAATTAGTGCGTTGTGTGTTTCGTAGCATATTTATTCCTCCGTAGAACAAACCTTGTATGCACGGCTTTTGCTACCGAATCAAAACCTACACATCCAAATGATAAAAAACTAATATAAACCATTTGAAACTTACAAAGTTATACGCGATGTTTGAATTCCTTTTCCGACACTTTCAACAACAGTCAACATTTCACGGAAATCATAAAATAAAGAAGAAATTCAAAAAGCAGACTTCAAGCGCGTTTGCTTAATTTACTAACTGTAATATCAACGTTTGATAAAATTTAGTGTCTGTGTGTAGTTCGTCCACAAATTACGCCTTTCGATTTTGGCATGGAACCGGTGAACGACCAGGAAATGATCGTTGTCATCTGCACGGCTACTAAAGGGGACCCACCTTTCGACATTCAGTGGCATTTCAATGGAAAAAATCTTAAGTCTGGTGTCAACGGTGTCGTACTTACAAACACAAAACGAACAAGTCAACTCACAATCGAATCCGTCAGCCATCACAATCAAGGGAACTATACGTGCCTCGTGAAAAACCAGGCAGGCGCGGTTAACCACACCGCCGCGCTCTTTGTTAACGGTATACTTTGTCAAATAATGTTTGATTTATTTAATTTTATTTGTTTCCGCCTCCTGCAGTCCCACCACAAATTAATTCCTTCGAATTTAGCGAGGAACCTGTCAATGCTCAAGAAATGGTTTTGGTCACATGCACCGTGAGTAAGGGAGATCAACCCTTAACTATAGAATGGTATTTTAATGGCAACAAAGTACAATGGGGTGCTCTTGGAATAAATCTTTCTAACACCAAACGAACCAGTCAACTCAGCATTGAATCAGTGAGCCATGAGAATCAGGGAAATTATACATGCATTGTAAAAAATCAAGCTGGATCCGTAAACCATACTACTCAACTATTTGTGAATGGTATACATGTATGAATATATGTATGATCTTTTTTTTTCTCTCTGAATCCTTGTAGAACTTGTGTAATTTTCATGTTTTCATTTTACCTACCTATTCCTAACACTTGGTACTTTGGCGGGTTATAAAACTAATGTGTCCTTGGGATATTTTCGATATAAATAAATTGGTATGTACCACAATAGATTTTTTATATGTCATTAACGAGAAATTATTCTAAACTATTTTTCACAGTGGCTCCTATGATATCGCCTTTTGAAATCGATCAAGCAGTATTTTATGGCGAGAGTATTCAGGTTTTATGTCACGTAACAAAAGGCGATAAGCCGTTAACGCTAAAATGGTTCTTCCGCGACCGCCCAGTGAATAATATTAAAGGAGTGACAGTTTCAAATGCAGGCGATAGATCTTCAATACTGGCCATACCATCTGTAACTGAAAAACATTCAGGGAACTATACATGCGCAGCTTGGAACACAGTAGCGAGCACCAACCACACAGCAACATTAAACGTCCAGGGTACACAATTATAGATAATAGAGAGCTTATCTTATAATTTTGGTTTACTTTATTCTTTTTCCATCAGTACCCCCGCACATCGTTCCATTCGAGGCCGAAGAGCCGGTTTTCGCTGGAGAATCAATGCAGTTAACGTGTCACATCTCTAAAGGCGACGCACCTATTGCTATAAATTGGAGTTTTCACGGAAAAGATTTGTCATCTCATCAGGGCATCACCACAACTAAATTCGGAGAAAGAACTTCAATGCTTACAATATCTAGCGCGTCTGCTAGTCACAGTGGAGAATATTCATGCCACGCGAGCAACAAAGCTGGCCTTGCGGTCCACTCGACTACAGTCAATGTACACGGTACCCCCGTATGCCCTCATTCTCCTAGCCTCGCTGCACATTGCACGCTTGCATAAATAATTACTCAGGCTTGTATACTATATTAACAGTGTTACCATACATCGTACCCTTCGAGGCGGATGAGTTTGTGTTCGCCGGAGAAAGCGTTCAACTCAATTGCCACGTCTCCAAGGGCGACCTGCCTATCAGTATCAAGTGGCATTTTCATGGCTTCGACAACTCCTCATCTCATCTGGGAATAATGACAACTAAAATGACGTCACGCACATCGTTCCTTTCCATCGCCGCCGCTGCCGCGAGCCACAGCGGCAACTATACCTGCGTAGCTGCTAATAGCGCCGGCGCAACTAATCATTCCACTGTCCTTAACGTTCATGGTCAGTTATGTACCCATACTACGAGTATATAAGGCGTTTAACACTTTCGTTCAGCCTGCTGCGAATACTATGTTAATCGAATTAGCATGAATTCCATTAACATATATTTAAACAGCAAAATCCTTATTTTTCGTTTTTGTTTTTTTTTAAATTTGATTTAATCCTCTCACGTTTCTTCATTTGTTTGTTAACGCAGTTATACCAAACATTTTGCCCTTTGACGTCGATCAAGCTTTGTTTTCCGGAGAATCGGTACAAATGATGTGTCATATATCAAAAGGCGATACACCTCTCGACGTGCATTGGGAGTTTAATGGGCAAAGATTATCTCGGGAACTTGGGACTTTTACAAGCGTCGGTGAACGATCATCTGTGTTGGTGCTGCCGTCCGTGGTCGGCGCTCACAGCGGCAACTACACCTGCATAGCAAAGAACCGCGCGGGGACGGCGTCTTACACCACCGTGCTCAAAGTTATTGGTATATAACAAAGTAGAACAGTTAGCGAGATTATTATTAGCTGCCCTTTTGCACCTTCCAACTTTAAACATGTTTCTTTTTTGTTTTCTTTAAATTCAAGTGGTTCCGTACATAAACCCGTTCGAAGTCGAGGAGTCTATATTCGCCGGCGAATCGATACATCTCACATGTCATGTATCGAAAGGTGACCGTCCGCTTCAAATTTCGTGGAGTTTCCAAGGACAGGAGATACCATATCACAATAACTTGGGTATCACCACGACCAAGTTAGGGGAGAAAGCATCGGTGCTTAGTGTGCCGACGGCGATGGGCCACCACAGCGGCAACTACACGTGCACGGCGAGCAACCGCGCCGGCCGCGCGCACCACTCGGTGCTAGTCAACATCCATGGTTCGACGTCGCTGCCTTCTTACGTTTGACTTACATTATTGTGTAGTACTATGAATGTCATAGACAATGCACGTTTAGATTTATTCTTAGATTCTATTTTTCTCATTTGATCAGTTCCTCCCCACATAATGCCATTCGAGATCGAGGAGTCCGTTTTTTACGGCGAATCCGTTCAAATGACTTGCCACGTCAGCAAAGGAGATCGACCACTGGCAGTAACGTGGACGTTCGAAGGACAAGATCTGTCAACTCATGCGGGTATCAAGACGATGAAGATGGCAGAACAAACTTCCTTCTTATCCATAGACTCCATAACGGGGGCTCACAGCGGGAATTATACATGCATTGTGAGAAATAGAGCGGGCGAAGACAGATATTCCACTGCTCTACGTGTTAACGGTATCTTTAGTTAGATATTCCAGCATGTATCACAGTATCTTATACATTACTAACATTTGCAAATTTTCTATGCTCAGTCGTTCCCCACATCAAACCATTTGAGTTGGACGAGGCGGTATTCGCAGGAGAATCTGTTCATCTCGACTGCCACGTATCCAAGGGCGACCTTCCTTTGAATATTATGTGGAGCTTCCAGGGCAGACCTGTAAATCGTAGAGCGGATTTGAAGACCACAACTCTTAGTACTAGAGTTTCGGTGCTAGACATTCCAAGCGCCATGGACACCCACAGCGGCAACTACACTTGTATGGCGACCAACCAAGCAGGCAGTGCCAACCACACGGCCGTCCTTAACGTGATCGGTACGACACTCACTAATGCCCGAGATGCTTGCTTTTTGTTCAGTTCCTCCTGTCGTCCAACCCTTCTCGTTCGGGGAAGTCATGAATTCCGGCCAAGTCGTGACGACGCCGTGTTCGGTAATAGAAGGCGACCACCCACTGCGACTGCGATGGCTCTTTGACGACGAACCTATCAAACCGAGGTCCGGGATCACCGTCTTTAATATAGGAGAAAGAAGCGCCATACTCAGCATCAGTTCCGTAACGCACGAGCACGCGGGGAACTACACTTGTGTCGCTGAGAACGAAGCGGGGTTTCACTCGCACACTTCCACTTTGATAATTAACGGTGCATAAAATCGCGGTATTTTTTTATATCTAAATATCTATTCAACTGTAGAATCGTCTTGTTTTGTACTGTTTCATTATTTTACATTTCATTAAACGTCCATGAAACTTAATTCCAGTCCCCCCTAACATTCTGCCGTTCACTTTCGGTGAGAAGCCCGCCAATGTCGGAGAATACTTGCAAGCGGCGTGCACTATTAACTTCGGAGATCTTCCTCTTACCATCACTTGGATGTTTAACGGACAAGCCATATCGTTAAGAAACAACGACTACACAATAACCAACTCCAAGAGAAGTAGTTTACTGATAGTAGAGTCCGTCGACGCTAAACACGCCGGTTCCTATACATGCATTGGTGAAAATCGTGCGGGACGATCTACTTATTCAGCCGACCTAATCGTATACGGTTAGTTGTAAAGATAATAGTAGTCGCCTGTTTTTTGTCTTTTAGATAATACATTTTAGTTTTTCCCAAGAGATCACATTCTGAATTCGTCGAGAGTCGACGACTTAAAGGTAGTTGAAATAATAGACATCAAAGCAAATTTTCACTAGACTTTTGATTTAAGCAGCGCTTACGTACAGGGAGAATGACTAGATTACTTCCAGAATTAGTTCTTTTAGTGTATTACATAATGTGATATGGAATTATGGTTTGTTTTATTTATCATTTGATGATAAAATTATTTGTAAAATTTATTGCCTCCTTTTGTTCCATATTAATTGGGACTCTCAAGCAATAGCATTAAATTTTTTGTCCTAGTTCCACCATTGATAGTGCCATTCAGTTTCGGGGAGGTGCCATCCAACCCCGGCGACACCGCGGTCGTGAACTGCGTCGCCACCAAGGGAGATCTGCCATTAGAAATATCGTGGACCTTTAGCAGCGAAACCATAGACTCGAGTCTGCACAGCGGCATCGCAACGACGTCGCTCGGACAACGCACCTCCGTCCTCACGATCAACACAGTGACCGCCAACCACCAGGGGAACTACACGTGTATCGTGCAGAACGCCGCGGGGCGCGCCGAGTATGCGGCCACGCTCGTCGTCAATGGCACGTTCATTGAATGCATTGGAAGCGAATGAATTATAATGGGGACTAACATCACCAAATGCACAACAAAAGGATCAATTCCGTTCAACCTCACCGCTCTTCTCTATATACCCACACTAGATGCTAACAAACTTAACAAAAATTGACTTAACATGAACATCTTTCGTTGTTTCCAGTACTGCCTCGCATAGTTCCATTTTCATTCGAGACCCCATTGTACGCGGGGCAAGCGAGTCAGGTCACTTGTTTAGTTTCCGAGGGCGATCAGCCTCTCGACATCAAATGGTACTTTGAGGGGCGTCCCCTGAAAGAGAAAACCGATGTAGCGGCTAATAAAATAGCGCACAGGGCTTCGCTACTCCTCGTCGACCCCGCCAGCTGGTCGCACAGCGGATCTTACATGTGCCTCGCGCGCAATGCCGCCGGCTCCTCCAACTATTCCGCTACATTAGAAGTACACGGTATACATCTCTGCGTACCCCTTGCTCCTAGCACGGAAAGCTTTGCATAGTTACTATATTGTGTGCTTCAGTCGCGAAAATACCTCCTCTCGATGAAAATTAAGTTCAATATAACTAAATACATTCCAAATTCGGTTCTACTGGTGATAAATATCTCATATATAGACTGTCGGGAAAGGCGTGATGACAAAAAGAATAAACAAACGACACTCGCAGGAACCGGCTGCGGCTATCATCGACGAAACCATTTCTTCCTCCTGTCCCAGCATTTTGCAATCCAACGCCTAACCGTTTCCTCTGGTTCCCGTCTATTAATTTATTTTATTTCTGTTTGCATTTTACGCTGTTGGGTTTTGCATGTCGCTTACTAGCTAACTTACCTGATGAAATGATAATTTCGCATTACAGTACATAGCTATGATTATTACTTCATCGGTGTTATTAGCATTGTAATTTATTTGCCATTTCGCTTACTTCGGTTGTTACTTCACATTTTTTTTTTTTGGTTTTATTGGCTTGAATGATTTATTTTGCAATGAACACTGTTGTTACAAAAGCTTCTATAGCGAGGGCTTCAGCAACTTTCCGCATACGTTGTGCATTTGTGTTAAGTACACAAGTCAGGAGACATGACCTTACCGTTTATTCTGGAACTTTTGATATATTGACGTAAAACTGAGTTATCACAATTTTATGTGAATGTTTCATCAATTCAAACTGGCGGTTATGTTGTGCACGTTATAGAAGCTTTACCTTGCAAACTGAACTAGAATTTGAATACAATGTCGACTTACATATGTCACTTTCTTGTATAATAAAAGCACAACGTTAGCAGAACTACACATTTGTTATATTGTTAACTTGTACATAGAATTACTTATATACTTTTTTTTTAACCAACAACAATATTCTAGACGACGCCTTTCTGATTCTAGTTCGTTGGTAATATTGTCAGAGATTTTGTCCCCTTTTAAAAAAAATCTTGAACTGTATATATAGTAAATTCATTAATGACAAGCGTCATCACTAGAAAAAGTTGCTATTTTTCGTATAAATTTATTGGTAGTAAGATAATTTTTACAAGGCATTATTTCTTTGTGCTAAGTTTGTTAAAAAAATAAATGAAATTTACAAAAATGAAATATCAGAGTTATGTCGCTTGTCACAATAAAAAAAACATTGCCAGTTTTTAATTCATAAAAATTAATTTAAATAAAATCATTATATCTTGATACAATTAAACTCAAGTCCATGATACTGAAATTCTTATTTGTAGAGTTACGATAAATTTCTAACCTAAATTTGTAAATTTTAGTTCCCCCACGTTGGATTCTTGAGCCCACAGACAAAGCTTTCGCTCAAGGCTCTGATGCTAAAGTCGAATGTAAAGCCGATGGCTTCCCCAAGCCCCAGGTGACATGGAAGAGGGCAGAAGGTATGAATCAAATAATAAACACGCATCTATTCAATAATCTTTGTATCATTGACCACGTTCTAAAGAAAAAATACTTTTTAGGGGATACGCCTGGCGATTACAAAGACCTTAAACCTAACAATCCCAATGTAAAAGTCGAGGACGGAACTTTAACTATTAACAATATTCAAAAGACCAACGAAGGATACTATCTGTGTGAAGCCGTCAATGGAATTGGATCCGGTCTATCTGCTGTCATTCTGATCAGTGTACAGGGTAAATATATTGGAAGTTACATATCTCAAATAGTATACATAAAAAGAAATCTACTAACACTAGATTTTTTAATTTCTAGCACCTCCCCAATTTGAAATTAAAATGAGAAACCAGACCGCGCGCCGCAGCGAGCCTGCCGTTCTGCAATGCCAAGCTAAAGGTGAAAAGGTAAAAACATGAATTGTACAATTTATCATTTTTAAATAGGAAACCACTATTGTTATTCATGTTTTAATAACTTTTAGCCCATTGGAATCATCTGGAACATGAACAACAAACGCCTGGAGCCCAAATCCGACCCTCGTTATACGATCCGCGAAGAGATTCTGCCCGGAGGAGTAGTCTCTGACCTGAGCATCCGACGCACTGAACGATCCGACAGCGCCCTCTTTACTTGCGTAGCAACCAATGCCTTTGGATCCGATGACACCAGCATCAACATGATTATCCAAGGTAATTGATGCATATAATTTTAATCCAGCTTATGTACCAATGTTCTTTGTTGTGGTTGACGAATTGTAACAATGTTATGCATGTTTTAAAATAATGATAATACGTTGCAGAGGTACCCGAAGCACCATACGGACTGAAAGTACTGGACAAATCCGGCAGAACCGTCCAACTGTCTTGGGCCGCGCCTTACGATGGCAACTCTCCCATCAAGAAGTTCCTCATTGAATACAAACGCGCTAAGGGCAACTGGGAAAAGGATATCGACAGGTATTATCTCAATATTTGCTCAATTTTCTGAATATCTACTATTCAGTATTCCGTATAGAGTTTCATATTTTACGTATGAATATTCTTATACTAATAATAACTTCACAGAGTACTCGTCCCCGGCGACGCGACCGAAGCTGGTGTATTCAGTCTGCGCCCCGCTACCGCCTATCACATCAGGATCGTAGCTGAAAACGAACTGGGAACCTCCGAACCGTCTGAAACCGTTACTATCATTACCGCGGAAGAAGCGCCTACTGGCATGCCTCAGGATGTGAAAGTCGATGCCGTGGACAAGCACACACTCCGAGTTACATGGAAGCCTCCCCCACCTCAGGACTGGAACGGTGAACTCCAAGGGTAAAGACTAGTTTAAACTTAAAAAAAAAAACAAAAACTGAAAAATAATGGCATACCTGATATTTGATTTATTTTCTAAAAATTAATCTCAATTATAGATACTACGTTGGCTACAAATTAGCTTCCAGCAACAAATCGTTCGTGTTTGAGACAGTCGACATCTCTAAGGAATCTGGCAAAGAGCATCATCTTGATATTTTGAATCTGAAGTAAGTCTATGAAAAAAAACTGTTGATTTTTAAATTATTTTTAAATATATTTTAGTTACAAATTTTAATTTAAATATCATAACCTGTTCAGGACCTACACTCAATACGCGATCGTGGTACAAGTTTTTAACAAGATGGGATCTGGACCCGTGTCTGGTGAGGTTCGCGCTTACACCGCCGAAGGAGCCCCCTCCGCGCCTCCTCAAGACGTTCTCTGCACCACTCTCACCGCCCAGACCATCCGCGTCTCCTGGGTATCCCCGCCTCTGGCCGCCGCTAACGGACTTATCAAGGGCTACAAAGTTATCTATGGACCTAGTGACACTTGGTATGGTGAGTATTGCATTAAGGATTTTTTATCTGATTTTACATAATACAGTTACTAAATCCGTACTTTATTACGTTAAATGCTGCTACAATTTATTTTATAGAGAGTCATATTATATAATATCATAGTAGAGTCAATGGCACTCAACGTAAAACAGCATTCTCAATAGTGAAAGCACTAAACCTAAATTTTCTTTTTTAAATTACAGACGAAAAATCTAAGGACACAAAGATAACTGCGAGCAGCGAGACCATTCTCCACGGACTGAAGAAGTTCACCAACTACTCTATGGAAGTGCTGGCGACGACCAACGGCGGCGACGGCGTGCGCTCTGCCCCCATACACTGCCAGACTGAACAGGATGGTCAGGATAACTATATAAGCTTAGCTAATGACGTCACGAAATGACGGACACTTTATAATAACCTGATATCTTTACAAAATTAACTACTCTCATCTCTTTGCAACTTATGGTATTTTGTTTTTATCGTCATTGTTCTTTTGGTCTTCAATTCACAATTATTCAGACTAAAAATTACTCAAAATTAGCTTAAAAATAACTGAATTTCAAGAACTTTAATTAAGCAAAAATTCATTTAGTTGACAAGAATAGAATACACCTAAGTTATTAGGATTTTTGACAAGGCTTATAATTGATAGTTTTGTCTTACCTTCCTACAGTTCCTGAAGCACCTCGTGCTGTAAAAGCCCTTGTAATGGGAGCCGACTCTATCCTGGTGTCGTGGAGGCCGCCCGCGCAGCCCAACGGCGTCGTCACGCACTACAATGTCTACACACAAGCACAGAACACTGAACCTCATCCTAATAAGGTAATAGAACGACTAAATATATTGTATTTAAATCGGGCAATTCGACTATTAACGTTCCCATATCCTAATACAAGTTAATTAGTTGAACAATTAGAAGAAATATCTGTACTCATCGACGTTTCGAACGATCTGCTGATGCTAACAAACAAAACATTTTTTTAACTGAAGTTATTGTGGTAGGTCCCTGCATCCCAAACTAGCTACTCCGCAACAGAGCTGAAGGCCGGCCGCTACGACTTCTGGGTGACGGCTTCCACCATTATCGGCGAAGGTCAACCCTCAGCTACCGCCTCCTGCAGCCCCAACGACAAAGGTACAGTAAACGTTCCTAACTACCACTTTCTTAAACAGCAGTGTTGATAGTATAATTGAACGTTTTAGTTCCCGCTAAGATCGCCTCCTTCGATGAATCGTTCACGGCCACATACAAGGAAGATGTCAAACTGCCCTGCCTAGCTGTCGGTGTTCCCTCGCCCAATATCATTTGGAAGGTAATACTCCTTTTAAACTTTTTTGTAGGTTAAGCTTCCAGGCATTGCGTTTCGAAAAATACTGCCTTACTCAGAGTAGTGTTATATTTACTTTGGCAGACCCATAGTGTGCATACCATATACTAAATGTACAGTAGCAACTCTTAGAGATGTTTAATGGTTACTTAAGGCGTCCATTGTTGAAAATTCTCATACTAAGTCTACTAAGAAAGTCTCTTAGTGAACAATGAATGTCTGGGCGTGGCAAATAAGGTCAATCTCAGTAAGTAGTTGTAAATTAATCTATTTAATGTTATTTTACGTGGCATCTAATCATATCAAGTGTTCTTCTATGTAGGTAATGTATGTATAATGTATGTAGGTAAAAGGCCAGCCCCTGGAAAGTTCCGAGCGCGTGCGTCAACTGCCGGAAGGTTCTCTGCAGATCGCGGGCGTGGCGCGCGAGGACGCCGGCGAGTACTCCTGTCACGTCGATAACCAGTTCGGCACCGACACCGTCACACACACTCTCTCTGTTCTTGGTAAGCACATATGTTATGGAATTCCTATTATTTCTTTGTAAAACAAAAAAACGAGCGTACCTACATACATACATGTGCGATAATTCTTCGACATTAACATTCGCAGCGCCACCATTCCCACCGCAACTGAGCATCGCGTCATCCTCCGTGTCGTCTCTGACTCTGCGCCTCAAGCCCTCGCTGGAAGCCGAGCAGTCGCCTGCCGCCGGCTACACTATTCATTACAAACAAGAATTCGGTGACTGGGAAACTGTACAGGTAAAAAAAATTAATGTACAACTGAGTTTTTGTTCTTAATGAATAAATTAATGTTTAAAAATTATTTGTCCGCAGATCCCAAGCAACACTGATACGTACACTTTGGAAAACCTGTTCTGCGGATCCAGATACCAGCTTTACGTCACAGCTTACAATGGGTACATCGTCACTGATTTTATAACTCATAAAACTTTCTAATTCACTGAACCCCTAATTTTAGTAGCGTAATAATATATAGCACAAAACATAGAGTAATTGTCGGGTGTGTTTCCGCAAAAATATTAATTCAAATCTGTGTCACGGTTGCTAAGATCCTACAGAACAAAGTAAAAAAGTTTGCGCTTTATATATTAATATTAATTATAATTTTTAGCATCGGTACTGGCGAAGCTTCAGACGTAGTGATCGCTCGCACCCGCGGCTCCAAGCCGCCGGTGCCCCGTGCAGCGGACTTCATCGAGGTGGGCAGCTCCTCCGTTACTCTGCATCTCAAACAATGGCTGGACGGCGGCTGCCCCATGAGTCACTTTGTCGTCGAGAACAAGAAGAAGTGAGAATAAATAAATATTATGTAACAGAGTGGACTGAAGTAAAAAGTTAAGTTTTGTGGGTATTCATTTATAAATCTTGTGCAGGGGTGCTGCTGAATGGAACCAAATCTCCAATGCCGTGAAGCCCGGTGGCAATTTCGTTGTACTGGGTACGTAACCACTATGAGCACATGATTGTCATTAATTATTATTACTACATCTTTTTAATGAGTAATATGTAATTACAGATCTGGAACCCGCTACTTGGTACGTGCTAAGAATTACCGCTCACAACAACGCCGGATTCAACGTCGCCGAATACGAGTTTGCTACGCTCACCATGACTGGAGGTGAGTTCCTACTTATCATTGTAGAGGTTTTATTGAAGATGTAACTTAGAATGGCATTAAGTACCCCTTCTTTTTGTCGCTGAATTACAATACTTTTAATCGATATCGTTAAAAAAATCCGTACCTGAAATGCAGTGCCTTTTTTGTTCCATAATAGTTGTAGTAATGAGGGCTTGCATTTCAGGTACGATCGCCCCCGCGCGCGACGTCAACGACGGCAACCTCACCACCGAACAGACGATCAAGATCATCCTGTCCCATCTCAATCTTATCGTGCCCGTCGTCGCGGCCATCCTCGTCATTATCATAGCCATCGTTGTCGTGTGCGTGGTGCGCGGCGCCAGGGACCACCACCACAAAGGTATTACATTCTAGGCACCATCGCACCCCTCCCCGGCAACGCTGGCGACAAGGAACTGCCCCCCTGGGTTAAAGCCTGGCTAGAACCTGAAGTACTGGTGCCCATACTGGCTACTATTGTGGTCTTCATCGTGGGCGTCGTGGTGATCTGCCTGACCCTCGCCAGGAGGAATACTCCTCACCGCCTGCGAGGTCAGAAGGACGTGTACTGTATGTATGGTGGCATGGACACCGCTTTATTTCTTTATTTATTCACTAGTTCATGCATTTAACACGTTTGATGTCACCTCCTCGCCTGGCAAGTTAACTTGCGATAAAAATGTAGTGGCAGGAAACGTTAAGTGTTTTTAACATCAGTGTTCATTTTACTTTCAAAATTGATGTTAACGAATGTTGAATCGTAAACTTCAACAAATATTTGTCTATTCCTAGTCAAACAATCTTTTGAATCTGGATTCAACCGAAATTTGATCTGTATCATCTTGTAACATTTCATATTATCCTATTATTTGCGGAATCATCTATTTAAATGTGTATTTTGTGTAGTTGGAACAGAGCTTGGAGTTTACATATACATAGAAGCAAGTTAGAGGCCATTTTTAATAAACTAGCTATTTACAATATAATCCGTTATGAGTATTTTAATGCTTCCTAGATTTGTAACCATTGTATTGTGTAGGATTTATTTTCGTATCAGTAACACTTTGGCCATAATTTCCTATTTAATACGCTACCATTTTGTGTTAAGATATATGCGCTCTGTAGAAACTACAAACTGTTTAATATTTTTTACTCAAATTCATTAACATTATTTTTTAAATGTGTCTTATATTATTTGCGTTATGACGTCCAAAATAAAACCGGCTTTTTTATGTTGTGAGCATAAGTGAAAGTTTTAAAATGATTTGGCCATTCCTTCTTTGTTACGCACCGATCTCAATCTGTCATTACACCGTGTCCTTTAAATATTACTTGTCTTCCTTACACCGAGACTCACAATTGCATCATTACTATGAATTATTAAAATTATATTGATAAAATGAAATCGGTGATGGGCAATACATATTTATCATGGTCACAATCGACATCATCAGTTCGTGTTTTAGATGACGCAGTTTACAACGCATCGCAAGCCGCGCTCGGCGGAGGCGCCGGCACACTGGACAAGCGCGGCGGCCTTCGCGACGAACTCGGCTACATCGCGCCACCCAACAGGAAGCTGCCCCCTGTACCTGGATCTAACTACAATACCTGCGACCGTGTTAAACGTCAAGCTGTTATCAGTGAGTGCTACATTTTTTTAATCTGTTTAAACGTCAGCTGACCGCCAAAAACTTTTTTTTTAAATGAAAAGATAAGGTACACAATACGGCTAACATTTAAGATTTAAGAATGGCCAGTAGAAGCGTGGCATAATTTAGAAGATCTTTACACTTATTTAATATCTAAATACATTTGCTATTTATATAAGAACAAATTATTCATTGTTTTATTTTTTACAATTTTTCTAATGTACTATTTCAAGTGTTACAATAATGTGACCATTTATTCAAATGTTGTCACAACGGTATATGTTTATAAACCAGCATTAGTAAGTACAAAAATATATGTCTTGTTTTAGGAATCTAAATAAATTGGCTTTTGTTTTTTAAAACGTTAAATGTATTTGTTCTTAATTAAAAACATAAAGTCTAAAAAGTGAGGTTATAAAACACATTTGCTTATTTATTTACATAATATATATGTATTCAAAATATTCCTCTAGCTTCGGTGGCACGAGCTTTAGCAACCTTTATTATTGTATTATTTGCGACCTATTCATGTTATTAGTATGGTGGTTGTTATGTTTTTTTCTACGTCATATATTTCTGTTTACGTTGGTTGTGGTTAGTTTTGCAGCCAAGAATATATCTTAATTCCATGATTAAATTCTTTATGGATTATTTGTATTTTTGGCATAGAATAACACTAACTTATATCGTTTTATAGTATACCTTATTTCTACTTGCTTATGTACTTGTTTAATTTATTTGAAACCCATTAGATGACATGGTTAATCAAATAGATAGTTACTTGTCCAACCTCTTTAGTTATTTTAAGTTAGCGACTGCTTATACCACTATACTATCTCAAGTGGAATGGAATAAAAATATAATATAAGACATGATTTAAAAAAAAATTAAAAGGTTTGAGGCTTGAGTCGGTATTGTTTGTTTAATCAAAGAATTGAATTCGTTTCGTGTAGTTTCAAAGAGCTGTCATTAAAGACCTATGTCTGTAGCTTTGACAAGTTTTCGACCTAATAGCATCGCGAGTCAACTATTTCACTATAGTGGGTGCGTATTAAATTTCCTCGACTCTAAACGTGAGATAGTATAGTTATTGCGCATGTGACGCACGCGGTGTAACCGAGTAGTGTACGGGCACAGTGGGCGCGCACTCCACGTGGGACCCGCGCAGACACCACTACGAGCGCGTGCGCAGACCGCGCCTCCGCCGCGCCGGATCCGGCGACACCATCTCGACAGGTACCCAGCCATAGACATGCATACATGGATGATATTCACTATACCAATGGTTCTCAATACTTGGCCCAAGTTGAAAGCAATTAAAGAATAAATTCTTTGTTTAGAGCCCAAAAAGGTTTAGCATTCCTGTCTCTTTACGTGTTTACATCGTGTATTAGCCCGTACAAGTAAACGTTATAACTAGTTATGTAAATTATTTGAATGTCATCCATGTATGGGTGCTGCAAATCCTCAATGGATAAGCAAAGATATTTTGGATGGATCACATGGTTAAAAATGAATATGAAAATTTGCACTTTAATTAATTATTTATCTATTTATTTATTAATAATAATAACTATTTTATTCTTTAACCATTGAATGTGTGACCATGTGATCAATCTTATATCTGGTAAACAATTTTGAAGCAAAGCAGATTCTAACTGAGTGGTGTGCTACTAACAAATGTATGGTAAGTAATGTATTTAACAAATTGTTAATATTTAAGTATATAATATTGCATGTTATATAATTAAAAGTTACATATTAAATAACATCGTTTGTTTATTTTCTTGTATATTTCTCAAATAGCTTTAGCATTTGTTATGTATTTTAATTTTTTACGCTTATTAAATTATTTAGTTAAAAATCTTACAAACATATTAACATATACTTAAAAGGTACCGGTTTTTTAAAAATACCCTTCACGTACAAAATGCATATAATACATTGTTTATGTATTTATAAAATTATTATTCTGTCACCAACAACGTAACACACGGCAAAAAAATCTTGTGTGTGACGTGATTGTATCTTATGATTGAAGTCAATTTCTGCTAACAATACACAGAAATAGAAAAATAGTATCTTGACATAATATGTGTTTGTTGCTAGTGTTCATTACGTGATTCGACGACTGACTGATCTTGGCAGCACGTGCAATTGTGTATTCAATTGAAGCATGCGGGAATTGTTTGATGTGTGGTGTGTACTATTATAACTAAATTGCACAATTTTCACATCAATATTGTGACATATTCCTGTGTACCATTCGTCATCAATGCAAACACGATGAATGTCTTGCGAACACTGTTATTAACAAATACCAGCCGCACTTAGAGTCATTAATTGGTTACTTAGTGTATATTTATCGTATTACATCTACACTAAGTAAACCACTTAAAGAAATCTTGAGTGCGGCAATTGTTGAATAAATTCGTAATAATTAATTAAATGACTTTTAAACTTTCAGGCATGGAAGATGAGATATGCCCCTACGCGACGTTCCACCTGCTAGGCTTCCGTGAGGAAATGGACCCAAGCAAGGCACTGGCTTTCCCGCACCACCACCCTGGACACCCCGCACACGCTGGACACGCCGCGCACACCCCCCACGCTGGCACCCTGGCGCACCCGCACCCGCATCACCCCGCGCACTCCCGCGCCGGATCTCAGAGCATGGTCAGTACTCTTATTAACCCTTACTGCAACAATTACTGTCTATTATTTAATTCTAAACGCTTTTTCGTTGTTTTAAATGTTGTGTATTTGCAGCCCCGTGCCAACAGCCGCTACGCTCGCAAGAACTCCCAGGGCGGACAGAGCGCCATCTACTCCACGGCCCCCGAGTACGACGATCCTGCCACCTGCGCTGAAGAGGACCAATATGTAACAATGCCCTGCATATCTTACAAATTTAAATTTAATTAACTATTACTGTGTCTATTAATGCTACGTGCGCCATCTATGTGGCTGTTTTTCAAAGACAAACCATAAATATATCTATTAAATGTCTTTAAAGAAACATAGAGATCTGATTCGAAATTTAAATAACACTTTACAAAAGAATGTATCAATACGATAGTTAACTGGTAACATTGTTATATCCAGCGCGCCCGCTACTCTCGCCCGATGTACGCCTGCGGCCCCGAGTACGACGAGCCGGCCTGCTGCCAGCCCGAAGACGAACAGTACACCGGCGCTTACGGCACTCCCTACTCCGACCACTACGGCTCCCGACCCAGCATTGGTAACATGAAATCACCTTCCAGGCATTTGTGTACTACTACCGAGGACACAACCCGCCATACTCAACAAAACTTGTTCCCCCCTTGTCACAAGATTACGTAGGAATGGAAACTACAACTTTGTCGATTAGGTAGAAAAGCACGGTGTGGATTCGAATAAAAACAGGAACTTTACTATTATAGTCAAACCTTGTACTTTTGCATGGAAAGTGTTTAGTTGAGGAGTTACGTGCCAAGACTATGTTTCAAATCTGTTCGTTATGTAGGAACACGCAAATGCGGCAGCTCCCCCGAGCCATAACATTTCTCTTAACATATTTGTTTTTGATAAGTGATCAAGATTCGTTATAATGTCCTTTTGATATCTCCACGTGCAAGACATTCCCCGGGCGCACGCCGCGTCTGTTGATAGGCAGATCGCTTGCGTGAGGTCGCGTTTCTATTATAATATGCCCTATATTTAGAGTGCAGCTTGTTCAA
>JAODUI010000030.1:4690485-4716283 GCA_027563995.1 Papilio gigon | reverse complement strand
CACTGGCTGTAAAATTAAATATGCATCACGAAAAAAGTGTGAAATAGTTACATGACGAGCGAATCAAAGCGTTCTCGTACACCGACAACAACTGCTCCTCCTCATTCAACGAGAGCAAGGACTCCAACGAGATCTCCGAGGCCGAGTGCGACCAGCCCCGCAACTACCCTGGTACGTTTAACTATCGGCTCTCGGGACCACAACGAAATGTGACCACAGCGAGAACCACGTGTGGTCCTAACTTGACACAAGTTGTGTATAATACCTCTAAGAGCCTAGTATCAGTAATATCTGGTGAAATACTAACATGAAGTATGTATTGTGTGTAAAAGCTATGCTTGCACGCAATGACTGACCAATTTGATTGAACTCAAGATTGTTGTGACGGTGACGAAGAAAATTTTTATCTTTAAATAAAATTAATATAAAAATTGGTCCATGCCATGCGCTCTTGGGCGTCGCCTGAACAGAAGACGGTAAAAAATATTTTGACTCAATTAGTTCTTGATTGTTTCTAATTATTGTGACTGACAGCATGCAACATTTGTTTCAGTAATAACATATCAAAAATGTTACCAGCTTATAGAAACTCTTGCAATTGGCTTAACTTGTCTTCTTTTTTTTCAAAATTTTTCCTTCATTAGTTGTTAATTGTATTTTTACATTTATCACTTGGCAAAACTAATTTTTCTATGACTTCTATAATATTATAGTTATTTTGATAGAATTGAAGTAACTTTAATTTTTGCCAAGAGATAATGTGATAATCTGAAAAAAATTATCTTTTCATTGAATCTTTCACAAGATATTTGCTTAGACGTGAACGTGTTAACATATATTTGAAATGGTTCTGTAGATATAGTACGTGTTTTAGATATGTTCGGGTAACACTCAAGGTAGTGAAATAGTTTTATATGTGAAAAGTGTTTACAAATGCTTGGGTTTTGCTCGAGATATCGATGTAGCGGGCAGGTAAATCCGGATGGCGTGTCTAGTGTAGAGCGCGTCGTGACTTGTATGTTGTTGCAGTCAGGGCCCACACTGCCAAGGACGGCTTGCACAGCGAGGAAATGAGAAAACTCATTGACAGGTCAGTTTGTCCCGGCCTTTACACACACACGTTTGAACATTCCACTAACATTATTGTGTGATGCTCTTAGTAATGGGTAACGAATTTTTATAACAGCAACATTTAGCAATGTTAACAATTGCTGAATACACTTTTTTTAACAATTAAGGTAAACAAAAAAGGTTACAAATGTTTTTTTTTCTTTAATTAATAGCTAGTGTGAATGATTTCATAGTGTTATTGTAGATTTTTACGAATTTAGTCCATAAACAAAACTCAATGAGATTTAAATATTTAAGAATTTATTTAGCACTTTTATCGAGACAGGAAAAAATATTTTATCTGTAATTCTATACAGATTAAATTTGACTCTAGAATTAATAATGCACTGATATTTCCAAGGTACACATTTTTGCACACAAACATACTAACGTAGCCGACTCCTTGTGTGTGAGCTGGATTAGATTAGGTTTTAAATGTATTGACATTTGATGTATGATGTACATACATACGCATACTAAGCATGTGTATATGTTCTGCATCCGTCCACAGGAAACAGTAAGTCAAAGTATGTCAACAGAAAATATTTATTCGCCTGAATGTTGATTGTTTTTGCCTGAATCATTTTTATATCCGTTATAATTTTGTGGCTAACCACCTCTCACCATACCTTGTGCACCGAACTCATTTCTTTTGCTAACCAATTCTTAAACCCAACATACAAAATTGTGCTACTTACCTTATTTTACATTAACCGTGTAATCAAAACATGTAATCATTTCCATTAGAGTTTACTTCAGAAAGAATATATGCCTTTTTATTTGAAGCCTTTGCTATTTAGTTGCAACCTGTCGTATTAGAAAGTTACGAAATGTTGCCCAATAAAATAAAAATATATATTCTATATGATTAATTTATAACCATTGTAGCATTCACAAAAAATAAAAAAAAATGCTATTAAAATATTTTTATCCATCCTCAAATTAAAAAAAAAATAGAACCATATCATGACATTTCGACAGTTTTTTTTTTTGTCAAATTGTAATTTTATTTGTACAATATTTCCAGACCAGAAGCAAACACCCCAATCCCCCAGCAAGCAGTCCACGGCCGGGGGGGACTCACAGCCTACGATACTGTGGCAGTGTAACCTGTAAACCTGCGCTAACTGAACTCGACACATATTGCTATTAATTTAACCAACTCATTACCACCATCTCGCTACTATGTATTTCTACAGCTTCCAAATTTTTTAAAGCGGTTTTTTTTATCAGCCCACGACCTGTACGCTTTGCTATCTAATTTGCAAACGTAGCTAGATGGTGATTTTGACAGATGTCATTTTTTTTTCATAAACCCGAATACGTGTGTCGCATTTTTTTTCTTTAAATTTATCCCAACTTAGTTGCTGGATTATTTTTAACTTAACCAATGTTGTGGCACTTTTGTGCCATAGACACGTTGATTATCGTTTCCACATCGACTGACTTGGAGGTTTGGCAAAGTTGGGCGGTGCATCCTGTAGCCGACTTGATTGGAGTCCGTCGTCACTTTGCTCGTAGTGTTACCATACAAAAACGGAATTATGGTTGTGGTAGTTATTTCAAATTGATATATTCCCTTTAGAAAAAAAGTGACGTCTTTCCAAAAATTCTTCGCGCCCCTCCCAACTTTGCTACATTAAGAAGTTTATACAAATTAAGTCATTTTTTTATTCGACTAACTTTTGTCTTATTTGTTCAGCTTAATTTAAAACTTTGACGAAGCTGGAGTTTGGGGTGGATTTAAGTTTCAATTTAAATTAAGCTCAACACGTAATTAATGTGATATTTTGTATTTTTTACCCATTTTATGTTTTTAATTGAAGTGGACTAACACAAACAATATTTATATTTGTGTACTCGTCTGTAACGTATTGATACCCGGCGACCGCGACCGCGACCGCGAGTCGCCACGATGCTTCCTTTTTGCTGTTATAGTTTTTGTAATGCTTTTACCATTTACGTTATCGCCATGTCCTACATGTTTTTTAAACGTTTTTTTTTAATGTTTTTACATCAACATTACGTACACTACTTTATTAAGGTTTAGAATTAAGTAATTTACTAATCATAATTAATCAATTCTTTACATAAAATACTATATAATCTGTAGCTAACGACTTAAGTGACATGTTACACATAACTACAACAGTAAAGTACTAAAGAATAGAGTCGGACAGGCTCCGGCGTCCGACGCCGGCGACGTTACTCAAACAACAAACTCAATCGGTACTCAAGTCCGATATGAAATTATTCAAAAAACCGTTACTCAACGTTATTATAAATTAAGGTGCATTTTTATCGATAATTATAATCTTCTCTTTCTATATTATATGCAAATAAATTAGTTGTAAGACACGGGCGTGTCGTCTAGATGTACCCTATGTGTTGTGCATTGTGTAAGCTTGGCAACGTAGCTCGTAGATAGGTTCCCGTACTTCCCCGTGCATCATCTATCCAACCTTCCATTTAGATATTTCGGATAAATTGACAAGGCTAGTTAAAAATTTAATGTGAATTCTATTCAAAATTATAATATTAGCTGTTCGTTCGAGCTGTTAAAGTATACATATTGGCGAAGAGTTTTTAATGGGATTGATTTTATTCTTATTGCCTATTTTATTGCATTTCACCGACGGCTATTAATTATAAGTTGGTCAATTTAACAATATAAATTTTGCGATTAAACATTGCTTACGCAACTAACTGTTTGTACCAAAGTGTTTGATTTGTGTTAAATAAAGTATTCTTACGTCGACTACAAATCGGTGTTTTATTTCGAATTGACATATGAATAACATAAAGTGAAAAGTGTATATTTCATTATTAAAATATCGTGACGACTGGGAACTCTGCACGAGTCGTCTAGAACACAAGGGGGGTAAAGGGATGCGGGCGGAGGACACTGAACAGTCCATGGTCAGCCGTGAACATTTAAACGCAGCAAAAAAAAATCTGAGGATTAAAAAAAAACAAAGCTATAATAAATTGAAGCGCCAATAGCCTAATGATTATGGGCACTACCGATCTAGCAGTCGTGGGTTCGAATCCCGCCATTTGACTATTGTCGTGGACATATCCTAAGACAAGCTTTTTCAAGCTTAGCTTTTATAAAAAAAATGGATTAATGATTCGATTCTCTCAGTAATTATACTGAGGGATTAGCCATTTCGCTAACATTCACTGGTTTTACACAGTTTTTGGTTTAAAAACTAATTCGTTCCGAATTAACTTCATACATGTATTAGCAATTAAGACAGTTATTTTTATTTTGTAAAATAGAATCTCATACACTCGGTCATCGGCACAAGCGTGCGAATAGAACAAATTCTCTTTTTTTTTCTTTATTATCGTGAGGTTCCTTGAAAGAAAATGTTAAAATTTGTGAGAGGAGCATGAGAATTCAACATGCATGTTTTAAGTTAGGATGTCAGGTCAGCTGGTAGACGTAAAAATGTTTTTTTTTTGCAATCAGTTTTTTTTTTTACTTTATTAGATTCGTGGCGTGTTGTAAAAAAGGTAAATGACAACAATAAAGACTACGGAATTGGATGTTTATTTATGGTTTAACATTAAATAGTTTAGCACTAACATTGACTGATGACCTATGGTGACGTTTATGCGCTGGCAGCTTTCACAACCTCCTCGGCTACCTCCACTGCAATTAAAGCTTCGGCTTTTGCCTGGAAAAAAAATAATATTGAACTGCTGATTTCAATTATAACCACATTTTAAATTTAAGTAAACTAATTTTGAAAGCAAAGTTTGCGTGTCCTTGTTTTCAATCAGTTTCTATACATTTAGCAGCAAAGCCGTATAATAAAAAAGAAGAAAACGGAATTAAGAAAAACAACATATTTTTCATTGATAGTCACTTGTCTTTTGTACGCCCCATTGTTACAATGTTCATTCTGTTAATAAATTTTTCCTTTTTCAAACATGCATTTCAATTGAAATAGTTAATCACACATACACATATATATATGTTATATTTAAGGATATCACTCATTACTGCCACTCAGCACTGACAACTGAAACATCTACGTGACGAAGCCGGAAGCACGTCTCAAGGTCGACGATTGAATTGACAGTTATAGCTTATTTGCTACTTTGTATGTGGACACCTTATATAAAGTGAAAAATTTAAAATCAAATAACCTTTTCGTTAGCCGCAGAGCTGAGTTCAGACTGAGCTTTGCTCAGAGCCTCCTGAGCGGCGCTGCGGTCCAGACTCTCCAATGGATGGGCTTCCTCAGCTAGCACCTACACAAAGGCAGCTTTTGTTTCATAATGTAAGAAATGTATAGAAATAAAAAAAATATGATGAGTTCAAGTCCTGCATAGTTTTCATTATTGTTATTAAGTATTAATGGCTGCCACAGTTGACACAGCATAGCTACTCCTCCAATGCATTGAACTGAAGATTTGGTTAAGGTTACAGGTGGCCCACAGGACCAATCAATGGGGGAGGCCTTCATTTAGCAGTGAACAATATTAGGCTAATGATGATGATTGTTGTTATTTGTTCAACTTACTTGTACTGAGGAGTCATCATTGACGGTGATTGTGCCAGAAGATACAAATATTTTAGTTTGCTTGCCATCATTCTCAACAACTGTCACGACTCCCGGCCTCAGGACAGCTGGAAGACAATAAAGTTTATAAAATTATAGCCTTTACCTTTATCTAAGAAATTCATAGTTGCATGGAGTATCTTAAATACAAAAAACTAGTACAATTCTTACCCAGAGTAGGTACATGTTTAGGGAGGATACCAAAGGAACCACTGAAGGATGGCACATCAATCTGTTTCACTACTTGCTTGTCATAGAATACCTGAAAATATATATTTTTTTCTTATAAACCATAGATAAAGATTTACAATCATCAATTCATTGCAACTCTGGCACATCTGTTCCTTAAGACATATATTTTTGTTGTACACTTTATTATAGATTAAAAAAAACATTTCAATCCCAAAAACAGAAACTACAATATTTTATTCTTTACTCATATGATAAAATGACAAGCCTCAGTAAATGTAATTATAAATACACTATGAAAAGTCTTTTTGAGGTAATGCAACATTATAAAATTCCTAAATATTTAATGAACTATTTATTAAATAAGTAAATTCAAAAACTTTACAACCTTGTTTCCAGCAGCAAATGTCAAAGCCATTTCATCTCCCTTGGGTGCATCAGCATAGCCTCGGATTTGCATCCTCCTCGCAGCTGTTCTCAGCATATTGCGGAAAGCCATTGCCATCTTAAAAAAAATTGATATTCAGATATGTAATATGTTTTTCATCAGTACACTTTACATAGATAGCACCTATTACTTTCTTATATATAGCAAAGCTTGCAAATCATAACCCTATTAATAATTAAGAAATGACGACTGTTACCCACGATAAAATGGACTGATTCGAAACTAAAGTAGTACTCAGACTTCTAACCTAATCTTGATTGAAAAACGATCAACCATACATTTAAATTGCATGTATAGCGATGTTTAGAAATAAATTATACACTAATTAATAATTATAACCTATTTTAAAAAGCAATAGGAATCATAGAAATATAATAACTTGCGGCAGCACAGGATAAGATTATGTAATATAAAACAAAAACTAAGAAACAATGTATATATATCGGATCAGTAACATTCTGTTGAACGAAAATATATTTTCAAGAGTTACTTACTTGGTTCAATGAAATTTTATCAAATGCAAATATTAAAATAATTGAAAGCCAAACCTAATTTTTCTTACAAGGCAAGATCTTACAGGCTCTAAAATGTCATTCAAATGTCACAATCACAGACAATGTATTAGAGAAATGTTACCCACTGCGGATTATGCAGCCACTTATTCAGTTTTTCCGGTTTTTAACTTCAGTCGTCTTTTTTCTTATAAATAAAATGATTTTTTTGGTATCACTGTAAAAAATGTATGATGTAAATCATGCATTTTTTTTTCTTCTATTAAAGTTCTAGTTTTAGTTACTTTTTTCGTCTTGTGTAGCCAACATATTTTGTTATAAACTCTGTACCAACAGGCATACAAAAAACATAATACAACTGTCATTTCTAATTTTTCTATGCTTATCTTGTTATTGTCAGATAACATTTGATAAATGCGTCTTTCGCGGCAAAAATGATGTTAAAGCATTTAAACATAAATTTGCTAACAAAGTTTTTAACACAACAACTTGAACAAGTGACTTGTTTTGAATGGCAAGTAATCTAGTGATTTAGTCATTTCGAATTATTAAAAACGAACCAATATTTCGCCAAAAACAATATATAGAGAGTGCACCTCTGAGGCAAAAAGTAGCCGGCATTCCATTTCCATCCTCTTGGTCATATTAACTCAATAACTTAAAATGTGCTTTTACTTGCAGCTGTAAATGCTATTCTACTCCTGTGACTGCAGAGTGTGGTCATACCCTGTGCAATGGTTGTTGGTATGGAAGAAGAAAGTGTCCCCTATGTGCTCTAGCAGTGGAAAGAAAAATCCTAAAGTTAAATCTCCCTTTGCAAAGTCTTACTGACCATGTTCATGACCTTATCCAAAGTTTTGAAAAGTTGTTTAATATTAAATGTAAGTAGTTTTTCTTGCGATTTTTTTAATACTTATGTTAAATTTTTTAATGAATGTTTGATTGCTTTATATTGTCTAAATTCTGTATGTTTATGTAATATGTTTTATAAATGTAATATAATATATTTTCAGTGGCTGAGTTAGAACTTGAAACAACAAGTAAAGAACTGCACGAAACAGATACAAATAAAAATGTCACAGACTGGTTGGAAAATTCTCAAAATAAATTTTCAGCACCCATCAGTAATATTTCCACTCAGGATTTGAACCCGCAAGTGGAATATTTAACAAGTAAAGCACAAATTCACACATTAAATGCTAAACCAATATATCAAGCTAAAAAAGATTCCATTCAGCATTGTCAGGTGGATTGGGACAAAATAGAAATACTTGAAGATATTGAAGACAATGTCAAAAACAAAGAAAACGTAGAACATATTGATCTTATGGAAACAGAAGAAAATGAGTACACATCAGAGAACCCACGTAGAAGCACTCGGAAGAAAGAAATAAGTACCATCGGGGAGCCCGAGGAAGTTCACAATGAAAAGACTAACTCAACAAAATCAATCATAGAAGTATCAAAACAACCAACTAAGATGAAACAAACATGGAATCATGCTAAGAAAATGAGACAAGAATTTAGTAAGTTCAATAAGGAAAATAGGAATAAACTAAAAGTATCTATTGAAACTGTTGAGACAGCTGTAGAGCGCATCAGTGAAACAAAGTTACAAGAAGACAACCTAACCACTAACATAGCCGGGAAGATTACAGCTCAAGAATCTAGTGAAGTAAGTGAACAAGAAAAAAACACACCTGATACAAATAATCCAGCTCCAGCTTTAATATCAAACGGTCATAACAGTAAAAAAACAAATGTATGTGAATCAACTGACCAAACACCTTTAAGCGTACAAAATAAAATTAACACTTCAATGGACAGTGGTAACCCTTGTGACAATGAAGTTATGTCGCCAAAAGTGAAATTTTTAAAAAAAGGTCTATTACATGTGAAGCCAAATAAAATATCTCAAAAATCTGATAAGGAACAAATAAAAAAAACAGACAATGTAGTGATAACAATAAGGGTAGGTAAACTTGTTACAAATGTTTGTATTCAACAAGATGAAATCGATCCTCAAGTTAAAATCCATGTAGACAGACAGATACAAACATCTTTTGGATCAAAAAATATAAGTATTTTATCAGAGAATACAAGCAATAATTTAAAAACTACAAAAGTTCAATCAACACAAATAAATAATATTAATTCAAATATACAACCAAAAACAATCACTAATGGCGCACAGAGTCGCATGGACATTCTTAAATCTGATTCAACAAAGAAGAATACTGCTTCTGCCGACACAAAAACTGCACAATTTGATATAACTAACAGCGACAAAGAATTACCAGGAACTATGGAATTACCTGTTAACAGACAAAAAACTAAAAGTCAAAATGAAGATAAACAAAATCAAAGTCCTCAAGAGAAGATTCTAGAAGATTTATTCGAATGCGAATTTTCGGAAACTCCCAGTGTCAAATCAATGAAAACATCTAAAAATGTCCCCTCAGCTATATTAGTGCCGACACAGAATATATCAAAGACGTATACACCAGTGGAGAAGAGACTGAGAAATTTAGATTATGACGAGCTACCTCTAAAGAAGAAACAAAGACTGAATACAGAAAAAGTAACATTGAGAGGTGGTTCCAAAGCGCCGTGTTATGACAGTGAAGGTGGCAACTATGACACTGTTCTGGAGAAAGTATTTGCCAACATAGATGCAGATATTGGAATCACTCAAAACTCTAACAGGCCATGTGCCCAACATATAAGTAATAAAACAAATATCATTAAAAATACTCAAGTTGCATCGCAATGTCAAAATTTTAACACAAATAAACATTTTGACAATGAAAAGGATAGTGAAAATTTATTTTCCAATTGTGAAAATGATGTAATTATTCAATCGAATAAATTAAATACACAAGTAAGTATATCTATAATAATTGATTATATGTGACAAATTGATATTTTTTAAATCATTGCACTCAGTGGTTTAATGGTCACTTAGTGCATCTACATCATCACTTAAGTTACAAAGGTCCCCTAAGCGAAGGTGACCTGTCAACCTAAATGACCATGGCATTTCTAAAATTCACAGTTACAATAAAGTATGTGAATTAATAATTGTTGGATGACATGTACAGAGTGTCTTCTAAACCCGATACATTTGTATACATCTTCCAGGCAAAACCCGTTCTTAGTGAATCATTGACACCTAATTTGTATCAAGAGTTGACATCAGCAGAAGATAATAGGGAGGACGACATGGATATAGAGCTGGGGACACCTCTCAATGATGGCTCTGATGTCAGCATTGTTGAAGAAACACCACAAAAGTAAGAATTATGCTAATTAATATTCTAAAACTTTTATTTCATTTTGTAACTAACCAGAGAGTCCATAGTGTTGGTCATTAAGTTTAGTGTTTTTACTTAGTATTACTTACCATAACATTAAGGTGCTGTTCAAGTATTATGTGAGCAAATTTGTTATAATTATTTAACCCCTCCACTTTGCCTTGCCAGCAAAAAGTAAGCCACCCTCCTCCCTTCCATGCGGATGTACCATCTAAACCCTTCCACCCACATGCCATCAAACATAAGCAAAACAAAGACTCAATTTAGTGCTTACGTAATACTTGAACAGCCCTTAAGACACAATTATTATATTTTTGCCTATTTATAAAATAGATTGCAACTTTCGTAGTTTATACCTGTTTTGTACATTATAACGGAACTCTGTTCTGTCCTATATGACGAAATACTACCTCAAAATCAAATTGTAATTATTTTACATTATAGAAATGTTTCCAACATAAAAGTGAAACAGAAATCTGGAATTTCTAATTTCGACAATGATACAAGTCAACAATCAAACACACAAACTATTGAAAAGACAACTTTGAAAAATATTAACGCATCTAATGTTGGTAATGATACATTTAAAAAGATAGAAAATACCGATTTAAAGAATGTGAAGAATTCAATAATAACTCCCTTGACAATAAACAAATTTGTCGAGCAGATACAACATAAATCAACTCCGGTCGCGAGAAAATCGCTCAATTTCAATATTAAAAATATTAAACCGGACGCGGATGAAACATTATGTAAGAGCTCGAATACAGAACAAGAAACAACTCAAGAGAGAGAATTCAGAAATGAAGTGTTCCAAGAAGCGATCACTTCACCGGAATTCGAGTGTCGCGGGTCGCGTGATCGTAACCGTAAGGTGGAATTTTGTATAGCGGGGTCCTGTTTGAAGCCTAAACAGACATACAAGCTCCGGCAACTATGTGAAGACAAAGGTTGGCGCTTTGTTGAGGAATACGTTAAAGATCTGACACATTTAGTTATTGAAGTTGACGAAGATAATAAATGTAAAAGGTAAATAATATTAGTTTATATTTAATTATGTCATATTAGTAATTATGGTCCAGGTTCGATCCCCAGCATGTACTGATGTGTTCTTTGAATTTTATATTTACATTAACCGTGGTGAAGTCAACCTACACTACGTCAGCATGGATGACTGTGGCCTAGTCAATCCTAATAGGGTAGGTAGGGTAGGCTAATAGGCTAATAGGGTAGTATAATGATACACTAATACCCCATAACACGGTAGATTGTCTCCGCGTTGTACGAAAACGCGTTGTGTGAAAATTATAAAAATAAAATTTCCACAAACATTTAATTTTATAATAACGTAATTGACACGCGTGCGAATTTTATTTTGTATAAAATTCAGAGTACAGAATTTTAATGTTAGAAATTCGCGCGTTATACGGGGATAGAAAACGCGTAATATGAAAATGCGATATGAGAGTATCGTGTTATTGAGATATACTGTAGTTACTTAGTTCTAA
This sequence comes from Papilio gigon, assembly GCA_027563995.1. NCBI lineage: Eukaryota > Metazoa > Arthropoda > Insecta > Lepidoptera > Papilionidae > Papilio > Papilio gigon. Next base: position 4,704,628 of record JAODUI010000030.1, on the reverse strand, counting down.
TTCAAATTAAGTTTATTTATGATCGCAATCATTTACAACTGAAATCTCTTACGTTACAGATCTCTGAAATACATGCAAGCCTTAGCGGCGGGGAAGTGGATTGTAGGCTTTGCCTGGGTAGAGAAATGCATGCAAAACGGAGCTACAGTCCCTGAGGTTGGTAATTGTTGGGACAATATTTTTTTAGTTACCCTATTTTTTTGTTTGAAAGAATAAATTGTCAAATTCCGTATACGGAGGCACAGGAGGTACAGCAGGCATTTTATGTGCTTAAAATAATTTTAGTTTTATATGTTAAAAAGAAAGGCCTATGTCCAACAGTGGGCAGACAAGGGCTGTTGATGATGATGATGATGATGTTAAAAATATAGCTTGGTTCTGAGTTCTTGGTCGGTTTAGTCTCGCCAGACTGGTCGTGGTCGTCGTCATTTAGCGACCCGCTTCACAAGCCGCCGTCACTCTTCCCTGATTGTTGCCTTTTTGTTGCAATTGGTGCATTGTTTATGAGTACGAGTAACTTAAAACTGACTTTGTTGCGTTACTTATTAAAAAAATAATGAATGTTTTAGGAAGGTTTTGAATGCGTGGACATGACGGGCGAGCCGGGCCCGCGCCGGTCGCGGCTGGCGAGGCGCAAGCTGTTCTCGGGCATCGCCTTCTACTGTATGCCGCCCATCACCATGCTGGATGATGATATGTTGAAGGTATACCAAACAATCACTTGTGATTTACAACAACGTTACGAAACAGACATTTTAAATATTAATATTTAATCTATATAACTCTGGATGGATGGATGTCTGTTACTACCTATCTCCAAAACGCCTCATCAGTATCGGAATGGAATTTGGCATAGACGTAGAACATAATCCGGAATAACGTAGGCTAATTAAATCTTTTTTTTTTAATCCGCTCAATAAAGTTTTAGGCGGATAATCTGATTATAAATAATTTACATACAAATGATATTCTGCTTAAACTGACACACGGGTATGAGTTATGTCATGTAAATAGAGTGTCTTAAGAAAAAAATAAGTTTTTAAGTAAAATATTTTGAATAGGAAATTATTGTAAGTGCCGGCGGAACATTGGTAAGCGAGGCCAGCGAGGTGCGCGTGGCGGGCGGCGCGCCCGGCTTCGTGCTGGCCGACCCCGACAGCACGCAGGACGCCAAGTACGAGTGTAAGTCACTCCACACGCTGCCACACTCACACTCATTACCGTTACTCTATAAATCGTCACTATTGTCTTAACCATAGACACACTAGTCAATTTATCCATGGACAATAGTCATGTATGTTGTGTCAGTAGACAATAGTATGAACTAAAGTCCATAGAGTAGTCAGTTTGTGTACAGTGCCTGAACTACTCTGTTTGTCTATGGTTAACAATTTCGATTGACATACATAAATATGAAGCATTAAGGAATATTGTATTATGACAGATCTGGCGATGGATGTTGGCATAGTTCCTGTGCACTGCGAGTGGGCGCTGAACTGTCTCGGGCGTTACGCGCTGGAGCCCCTGGAGGTGCCCCTGCTGCTGTGCTCTCCCACCGTCCTCAAGCCCAAAGTGGCGCACTGGCCACAAGAGTTACGTGCCCTCATCGAATAGAACACGTCATTGTTATTTTATTTAATAGTTATTTTAACCTTATTACAATAGTGTAAAAAAAAACCTGTTAATGTATCAGTGAAAGCTTATTACTGTTATTGCGTTATGATAATTTCGATTTTTTTTTAACCATACTTAATAACAAATTTAAATAGTTTTTTATGGAACACGTGTAAATAAAGATAAACAATTATTATTGAAGTAATTTCTATTATTAAAGTAACTTTGTAACAATGTAAAATGTCTTATACCAGTTTAATTAGGTTACATAGTGAACATTAATGTCGCTTAATATACACGAGACTTAAGTTAATATATTACGACATGAGTACAGCTGTATTTTACTAACGTGTAAAAATGTAGAATTAAAAATACAATATTTGTTCATGTCTAATATACTTAATGCGCTGGCGACCCGAAGTGGGTCTTGGACTCCGACACGAGAGACCGCCAACGTTACCCGCCCTGCGCCATCTCCTGCCAGTTATTTTCATGTGTAATATACTATGTTTAAATATATTGACATATAAAAGAAAAAAAAATATATGTTTAAATAAATAATGTAACATGATTAATTTCGAATAAATGAAAATTATATTGAAAATTATATGACACAATACTAGGTTTTTTTTTTAATATGAATAATGTTTTTCCTAATTCCTCCGACACTCATCATCAGCAACAGCCTGAAGTCTGCTACTATACGTAACCCTTCCTAGGTCCAGTGCATCCCCGCACTCCGGCAACCTTGACGAAGCCATCATCGTCACAATTATCAGACTATTTTCATGATAATTTATTTACGTCAAATTTGATTAATCCTATAAATAACTGATTAAAAGATTTTTGAGTTAAATTAATTCCTATTTCCTATTTTGATATCTTTGTACTAGAATTTTTCCGTGACGTAAATTGAAAGATTCATTGTCTATTCGGACATTGCCCTAATATTATTGCGTTTGTTTAAAATACTTCCTCACACAAAACATCCGTACAAAATCGTGTTATTTCTGTTATAACCGATTTCAGTCACTTATCGCTGGTAGATTGAACTCTGGCGCGGTCTCTTGTCTCGGATGTTTTAAGTAACTAGAGACCTTTCAGTCCTGCAGGTCTCAATGCGTTCCTTTGGAGAACGGGTCTCACGCTGTCGGATTTGACAATGACCACTGTGATTTTAGTGGATAGGTCTCACATAACCGTCTTTCCCCTAAAAGACAGTATGTTTTAAAGATACAAAAAAAATCTCCACTTATGTTAAAATGTTATTTAAGTAGGCTTATTTTATTATAATAACTTTATAGAAAACAGGTTTTAAAATTCGGCATACAATATTCTTTTATTTAGACTTATTTCAAAACTAATAAATTCTAATCTTATAGATTTCGATTAGCATATCTATATTGGAATACAGCATTATAATTGCCTTACAAGTTTTTGTGGCTATAAAAACAACGTATTGCCTAAAATACTTCAGGTTTTGAGTTTTCGACCTCGACTTCTCCTACGTATAGGATGTTTGACCCCAAGTAAGCCTGCGTTTCATCTTCTCCTTGACTTTATCCGAAACCTATTAGCAAACGAAACGGTAAATAATTAAGTAAAATATTAATAAGTCCTTCTTTTACTTAATGCAACTTGAAATCCTATCAGCCTGCGTCATTTATTTGTTTTCACGTAGTAACCATAGTAATCAGAAAAAAATATTTGCACAATACTTATCACATTAAAAACTACGTGGTGGTGTATCTGGGCATTTTTATTTTTATTTATTATGATTAAAAAAATATAAAATCACATTTTAAAATATGTAGCCATCGAGATGAAGAAAGAAAGAAAAAATAGATAAGCGCCAATAGCCTAATGGTTAAGGGTACGGACTACGGATCTAGCGGTCGTGGGTTCGAATCCCGCCATTCGACTATTGTCGTGGATCATATCCTATTTCAAGCAGACTTAACAGAAATGGACACAAGGAATATAAGTAAATTAAAAAAAACTACTAATAATAACAAAAATAAACTGACTTGTTAACGTTCACAAATAACTATAAAACAAAATTAGAATTATTTAACATTGTAACTAATTTGTATTCAGAATGTTTTTTACAAAAGCATTTATATATTTATATAAGACTCGAGATTTCTATCTGAATTCAACAAAAGATGACGCCGGCAATATGCAATTTGCCTAGACATAACAATCGGGTTCGCGGGATGTCGACAACATACTAGTCACATGTATTTCATACTATCTTTTAAGTTTTATTTAACTAATACTTCTTGTAACATTGAATAAACTTGTGTTAGGATAAGGTTAACGACAATAGTCGAATGGGGGGCATTCGAACTCACGACCTCTAGATTGGTAGTCCGTACTCTTAAACATTGGGCTATTGGCGTTTTAAGTTACTTGACGATGTTATTAGTGATGGCGAAAAAGTAGTTATGTTTCTTTACAGAATTAGGCTAAATTTTGTCACACACATGACAATTACCTTAAAAACTAACCGGAACTGAAGTTGCCATAACAAAGCAATGATAAATCTAAAATGATAACACTTGACCAAAATATAGTTGATTGTAATTAAATGATAAGGAATTATTGTTGCACGTGACTTCGTGATAGAAATAATTTAACGTTCTATAAATTAGCAATAATCATAAAACGGTAATAATAATTACAATCATTATTTGACTCATCATGACCGTGTTAATTATTTGCATAATAATGATAAATAAATGCAAAACAATTTGTTCTAGACTTAATTAAAACTTTCCAATTAATTGATTACAGTACTTTCCAAGAAAAAACTCTGTATATACATGTATTTACTTGTTTGTCAGTAATTTATTTTTCAAGTAAGAATTTACACTCTTTTGTTTTAAATTTTTTGCAACGTATTTTTTTAAATCGTTGAAAGAAATAAAAGGCACGTTGGCAGTCTGCAAGGTCAAGTCTTGAACTATTGGAACGGAGCCAGATAACTTTATAAGATGTTATATATGATTTAAATACGCTTGGTTTGAAATTTTTTGTTCACCGTTACACAATTCTATTTAGATTTTTTTTAATCAAAAACAATTGAATGTAATAATGTTCGATACTTTGTAACGTTACCAATGTTAAATAACATAAAGCTGAACCGACTTTTGGTAGAGTGATTTTTAAATAAAAAGGAACACCAAACGAATCAACGCAGTTCACAATTTTATAAAGCGGGGCTTACAGACATGCGGGCACTGCGCAGATGACCTTAAACGACTAAGACATTTAAAAAAAGTGTACCTTTGATCGATAGTAAATGTTAAAAAATGTTGGCCGAAAAAAATAAAAAATTAAAAAAAAAAACATGTAGGTGTATGTCAATGTGTAGAGTATACGTACATGATTAACCCCATTTCCTTTCTCCGAAAAGCAAAGGTCGCGCCTTCAAACCAATTTCATTATATTGTCGCTACCGGGGCATATCGATTATTTTGCGAAGGAACTTTCCATATCAAAACTAACCTAAGTAATAGGTATAAATTATTTTTATAATGTTTTTTATAACCGGCAGGTTTAATATTGCATCTATATTTACTTTTAAAAGTCAACAAAAGAAAGAACAATTTTGTGTTTTGAATCTAATATAGAGCTATTGTCTATTTTTTTACAAGGCTTTCCAAACACAGTAAAACAATATAACCTCCAGCTAATTGATATACCAATATATTACTTTTATCACTTAAAAAAGTTAGATGAATGTTTGTTATAAACTATCTCTAGATCACCTAAAAGCTTGTATAAATTTGGCATAGATGTAGATCATTGTCTGTGAAAAGACAGATAATTAATCAAGTTTTTTTTTAATTCCTCGCGAGGTACTGTTTACAATAAATTACAATAATTACGTTACGGGGCCAGTAAAATGCATAGACTACATCCAAAGTTATTTTTTCATTATGCTTTTCGAGTAATACTAGGTCAAAATAAATATACCGTTAGAAACGAACGGGACACGCGCAACCTCTAGTTTGACAATAGTGAACATTATCTATTGAACAGTGGGTTTTCGCTGGTGGAAAATTAATGAGAGGGTTAATAAATATACTTTGCCAGTCGACTTGTCTTATTTTTATGGTTATTATTGTGAGTTTCTACTTGTTAATTATATAAATAGCAACTGGAACCTTTGCGGTAATGGGTAAACATTCTCCAACACGAAGACAGATTATAAGAAAATTAATCAATTGAATGTCTTCTAAGCCGAAGGTTCAAAGTCTAAGTTTTTACTTACATATCTATATTAGTCACTTTAATATAAACATATTTGTAATCTTATCGCTACAATGTGATAAAATGTTATATTAGTATTTTTCTTAAAGATATGAAAGACAAACGTGTGTACCTCGTTTACTTTGTTTCCCAAGTTAAGTTACCAAGGTATATAAACTATTCTACATTCAAAAATGTTTTAAAATGTCAAATAAATCTGCTTTGGAATGTAGTGCAAAAATTATTAGGTTATAAAAATGGCAACTCATAAAAAAATCATAAAGAAGATTAGGTTAGTTTTAATTTAATCGACATTTTTCTAGAGGTTCTAAATTTAAATTTCTCCTATGCTTGCATAAAAAAAATAATAAAGAATTAATGTTATAAAACAAAATGTTGCTACAAGCTGACATCAACATGTCTTGAAACTGCGCAAGGACAACTCAATGCCGTTGCATTGAAATACAATCTATATTACTATCACGTAGAAATAATCATTTGCACGTAAATTTTCCTTCAGTCAGTTTTTTCAACCGCCAAATGACCTCAGCTCCCAAAAAATCAGACAACGAACCAAAATCCTTTTGTTAAAACAAATCGAGTTGTGAAAATTTTTGGTTATGTTTTACTACATATTTAGAACCAAATTAAAACTACATTTGTACTAAATTCACAAGGACTTATTTTGACACTGAATTGTTGATGAAACTAGCTATCCAATATTTAATATAAGTTCATCTAACAAATAATAGAAAAAATGGTATATTTAACGACCTACCTAAAGTAAATTAAGTGTAAGCATTTAATTATAATTTTTATGGAACATAATGAACCTAGTCTGTCACGTATGTTACAAGTCCAATGACCTCGATATGCAAATACTAATACAAATTAATTTAAATACAATATGACATATTGTTGTAGTGTTTTTATACATAACATCAAGTAATTAATACATCATTCCATACTGCGGTCTAATAACTTTATCAATTGCTACAATATATAACCTATTGCATCATTTTTATAGATCCTTTTCCTATAATTATCATTACTATTTATACTATCATCGTTACTGCTAATCCACCGATGGATTTCAGTACAGTTTTACAACTGAATAATTATTAACCTACGCCGAAATACTAAATATAGGTTCCACTAATCCAGTGTGAACTTACATATTTCTAATTAGAATGCCGCCTTGATTCTGGGCACAAGATTGTAATTGAGTCAACAGGACATTATTTCGGTATTAAATAAATTAAATAGGTCAATTTTTTGTTAATCTACCTTATTTTTATCTACTGTCTATGTAAACCCAAAGTAAGACATATCTAATATTTTTTTTAACTACGCTTATATTGTGTTGTATTCAATACCTTTTAAGTTTTTCGTAATATAAAAAAATATTTCTCACAATTGTATGAGCTGATTTAATGTACTATGACTAACATATTCGTTTTGTTTTCGTCGAGTAAAATGGCCGGATCACTGTGTTGGATCGTGTATTTGGACGTGTAGCTCTATAGCTGGGAGCGAGCGCGGCGTGGCGTGTTGCATCGCGCCACCTAGTTGTCCAATCCTTGGGTTCCGTGCGCGGTGCGCGCATGCCGCGTCGAGTTGACTCACACCACCGCACAGATAAAGTTGCCATATTTTAGATTTTTTACAGTCTAATGAGAAAAATCTGATAAGATTACAAAATACATTAATAAATGTCATATGTAACTACAGCAGTATGTGGCTTTTTATATTTTATAAACTGAATGAAAATTAACTAACTAACTAACTAGAGTGGCGCAGCGACCCGAAGCGTGTCTTGGCCTCCGACAACAAACGTCTCCAACCAACTCTATCTCGCGCCATCGCGACCCAGTCCCGGACTTGCAGAATGAAAATTACATTATAAGAATAAAAATAAAAGAGTACATTGTCGTATTGCCTAATTTAGTCAAGAAAAAGTAGCTTTTATGTAAATGTTTAAATTGCATATTTATTCTATTTTATGACGGGTTAATTGTTTCATTAATTTGTAAATTAAATTTACTTACCTACATTTTTACGAAGGCAATATAATTTGGATTCACAAAATTTTACCGAATAGATTTTTGTACGGACTTTTAAATGTTATACCTGGCAACATCGGTCTACGTCGTCATCACGATACGTCTGTACCAGATGAATTGTGACGTGAACACGTGAATAATGGTTAATGCCGGGTCTGCGATTTTAATATCGTTCGTGATAAGCGGTAATTAGTTTTAATTATCAATGCTAATGCATATAGTGCAACAATTTATAAAAATCTAAAATATACAGAAGTGCACGTAAAATTGAATCTGAAAGTGTTATAATCGGTGCAATAAATTTGGATTAAAAAGAAGGTAAGCCTTATATCGGTGTTAAAATACAAATAATGCTAAAATGCAAGTGTTACAATAAAATAATACACGTGTAGACCCAGTCTAGTAAGGAAATTTAAGAAGGTGAAGTAATTTCGTGAATTGTAGTAATAGTAAGCGGTTATTGGGAAAAGGTCCAATAAGACATTTTTTTATGTTTAGATTATTAAATCTTTCTTTCCATTTCTCAAAATTGCGATGACGCCATGATATGGAATTGCATTGAAAAGCAAACGAAGACAATAGCAATTTGGCGACCATATTTTTGTTGTCACTTGGATTGCATAATGTGCAATGAAAAAAAATACCCTTTTCACCTTTTATTCCAAGACTACATGAACTAAATTTAGGTTAATTTGGTATACACATTTGATTAATGGTGCGACTCGGGAAAATCAATCAAAACGTGATCATGAAACTTCAAACACTAAAAATATATAAATTATGAAACCAAATTGGTTAAAAAAAATTCTCAATATAAAAATGCGCTTCCCGATAAAAACGTAAAATTTTTAAATAAACATAGCTGCTTACACTGTCCTAAAATTTATCAAGTCGAAAACACCTACCTACCTCTGTTCTCGCAAAACGCCTAGGTATAGATACCTACCTAATATAAGCTAGTCATATCTCGAAATTTCCATTTGCGTACTTTAGCCTGCACGCGTAAGTTTTAACTGCACAGTTTATGTAAGGCGTGCAGACTCGTGGTATTCAAAAGATGTTCTAAATTGAAATAGGCATACTAAACCCAAAATATTCTACGATTTTCGGTAAATTAATGTTTTTAACATCCTATGTAATTACAAGTCTATTCGTTTTGCATTTTAAACACAATGACGTGTATTATAGTGAGGTTCCATCAGAGTGCGCGTTCGTAAATACGCTCGTTTCTACCACCTAATATCAAGATATTTCAAAGAACACTAATGCTGTGATAATTAAATCATTAAGTATCAAGATACAATTTTTTTTAATAATAATATTTGGCTAGGAGTGCACCATAGTTCCGTGACTCGACGCCACTGGCTTCCAGTATCTTTGGATCAGGATATTGAAATTGGTGATGTGCGTGGATTTGCTTTATCCGTAGCATAGATAATGTGTTTATCTTTTCATGCAAACCCTATCGGTACTTAGTCTATAGATGTATATATAACGTGGTGCTTACATCTAAGTTCATTCAGCGATCATCTTTAATAGTGCATAGTCCGCCTGATCAGTTCGTGTTCTACGACTGAGTAGTGTTTGACTTGTTATTTTTATAAATAATGTAAGTTTAAATTATTCGTAACCGTTTTTTTTTACCGTGATTCGGACACCGGTATAGTACGGAATACTAGACACTTTATTGTTTTTTATTTAATTAACACTATCATGCCAAATGTGTCTTCAAGCATTCGTTGTGATAACTCTCTGTGAAATATATCCACGTCTATTTGTAAAGATTTTCAACGTAAATATAGACATGACATTAAGAAATCGTATACTCAAAAAGATGTAAATCTTGTACAATTTCGCGTAGTTTAATATAACAGATAGCGGTTCTGATGATTGTTTATGATTACGTTTAATATATATCCGCTCTATAACTACAGTAATATTTCAATCTATGGTTTTTAAGTAGCCTTCATTATAGTTTTGATTAAATTTTGTTAGCATAATTTCCTTATTGCGGACGGTGAGAATTCATTGGATGCGGAAGGCGGGTCGCATACTATGGAAGGCATTGGAGAAGGCATATGTCCAGCAGTGGGCAAGTAAAGGATGATGATGAATTTCGTTTGCGTTGCAGGATAATTGTTAATAGTAATTCATTTTCGATATCACGATGTATCAGTAATTTTGTAAAACCTGTGAGTAAGGGTGAGTATTTTGTGGCCGTTATTTTAAAACAATGTTTTATAACACGTATCAAATATGCAGTTCTTATATCATCAGTATATATATGCACGAAGCTAAAATAACTTTTACAAATCTATTTATAACAAATTCGTAATCGCGCAACTGTATTTCAATTTAAATACAATAGAATTTATTTATAAACTATATAAAAATTAACATGAATTGACAGAAATAGTATCGGCATAGGTAATATTAAGTTATTGCACTTTTCAAAATAGATTGAAAAATCCTTGAAAAACGTCTTAATTTCCTATGATTACAAATTTAGCTCGCACGTTGCATGATTTTTTTTTTATTTTCGCAGATTTCTAAATGTCTAAAATTCGTACCGTCGAAAACGTGGCAATATAGATAAAAAAATGTTCGATTAAAAAAAAACACCTAGTATGAAACAAAACAAAACCAGTTATACTTAAGATTAAGATTACCGTCAATTTTTTTTACCATACGCTAATTATATTGCTAGATTAAAAACTATTCGCGTTAATTTCTATGTTCATCGTTGTAGTTCAAGATGGCGCCAAAATCGGCGGACGCTAACGGGGTGCTGTTCGAGTCGGACGCAGCGACGCCCGACCTGGCGCTGGGCAGCGCGCCCATCATGCAAGCTGACAAGCAGCCAAGGAAGCTTGTCTGGAGAAACATCATCGCTTTTGCCTACCTGCACCTTGCAGCGATATATGGGGGTTATCTCTTTCTATTCCACGCTAAATGGCAGACAGATCTATTTGGTGAGTGAATGAATCAATTCTAATTTAAATTTAGATGTTTCTACCGATAAAAACGTCGCCATGTTTGTCGATAAATGGTTTCCATCAAAATTACTAAGTCAAAATATTTCTTTACAATTTCATCCAATATACTGGGCGATTTATGAGGAATGCTACGTGTTGCAATCAGTCCTATATTGATTACTAAGTTCTCGTACTAACGCTAACAGAGAAATTTTAACAACTATGAGTGCGATGATAATGTTTTGTTTTTGTTTTTTTTTTATATTAGCAAATTTTTGGTAATTTACTAATTTTTCTTGTGACCATTCCTGGTAAGCTTGAAAAAGCTTGTGTTAGGATATGGTCCACAATAATAGTCGAATGGCGGGATTCGAACCCACGACCGCTAGATCGGTAGTCCGTACCCTTAACCATTAAGCTATTGGCGCTTCAAAATGTATATGGTAATATTAAAGAAAACTTTTCGTTTATCCTAAGGTATATTTTAATAACGTTAACTAGTATTAATTTGTAAGGAAGTTATGTGATTGAACATTGTATAATCCGTTTCATAACTGTATTGATTATGGAGATAAGATTATCTTATTTTAATACAAAGCAATTAGTATGAAGTAATGTTTCGATTCATACTGCAATCTCTTCCGTGCATGGTTTTAATACCACCATTGTGACAAATTCCTGTAATGTACTTCCTCGTTTAGTCGGATTATAATTTTAAATAGATTGTTCCTAACAAGAAATGCAGGACATGACTGCTGTACGAAGTTCTTACAAATGGAAACCGAATTTAATTCCTTGACATCTTGAAGGCTACCTTATGTTTAATTGCTCAATATTTTGTCTACAGCTTACATCCTGTACGTGATGTCTGGTCTGGGCATCACGGCGGGCGCGCACCGCCTGTGGGCCCACAAGTCGTACAAAGCCAAGTGGCCGTTAAGGCTCCTTCTCGTCATCTTCAACACGCTCGCGTTCCAAGTAAGAAAGTGTTTTAGTAACAGCTTAGCTTTACACATAATGCGCGTGGACACGCGTCATCTCGTGACGTCACACGTTTAAACTACGCATATTCTGAGTTACCTTTACTAACATTTCTATTTGTTGTGTATATTTTTTCTTTCTCTTAAATTAGCTAGGAGCAGTTTATGTTTCTAAAATAGTTTATTAATGAAATCTAGATTTCTCTTATAACTTTTTAACCGATTTCAAATAAAAGGTTCTGTATTTTTTTTTTATGTGTTACTAGAGAACGTCACCCACGGTACTCCGATTGTTATTTCCTCAAGATTACAATCTTCGAAATTCAAACTTAGCTGTTTACGGGATCGAACAGATTCGATTTATGAAAAACATCTGTTTACACGAACCGTTGCATGTTATTTATCATAACTTTCACCTTGAATAGTGTACATGTAGTTTTACAACGAGCGTCTGACATCGGCTCTTGGATTATCGCCAACATAAACTGCGTTTATTTTTCCTCCAACGTTGGATATGTTTACGATACGTTCAAACGTTAAACATGACTGCGCAGGGTAACTCTATAGCGACCTCTCGCTTCCCAGCGCCATTGCCATGCTGGGGAGCGAGGGGGGCTGGGAGGCCATGAGGTCCTTCTGCGAAAAAGTAATAAATATAAAAGAAAAATAAAGAGCGGGAGCGCTAGGATGATCCAAAGGCGCTCCCGCTGCGACGGAGACGAACTGGGAGGAGAAGGCGACAATTCCTTGCTGCCTTAGCTCCTCCCTTTTAAAACAAAGTTTGGTGCCCCTTCCGGGCCGGTCAGTGGGCGTCACGATGTCTCCCGCAATGACAAAGAGGAGGAAAAAAAAAAAGGTAACTCTATAAACGATTACTGTCATACTTTTTTATGGAAACTAAATTAACGCTTGACCACGATGCCAGTTGATGCGAAGTGATGATTTGACCGAAAGATGGTACGGTCTAGTTTAGTAAGTGCCTACTCTTGAAAAACCCCCACATCGAAAATGCACGGGCCTCCCAAAGCGTATTAAAATTTTATCCCTGTTTTTTTGTTTCAAAAAGTACCAAAAGGATAACAGTAAGATTTCATACAACAGTTCTGGCAGTGTAATGTTCATTGTTAATAATATTTTCGCTAGTAATTTATATCTCTGTTTCCTTGTGACGCGTGGTTTGAACGGTTTCGAAGTGAGATGTTATTCAATTAGTATTTCGTTAATTGTTTTAAATTTGTAACAGATATAAATCAGTACAAGTAATCTATATCAGGACAGGCGGTGAGTGAGCGCGGGCGACGTTCTGTTGACGGTAGATAAATTGCACCGATCGCTTACCAAGATAGCGACATTACAGGGGACAGAGAACGAGTCGGAATTACCTGCACTTTGTTATTATTGAAATTGCATTGTTTTTCTTTATTTTTATAATGAGAGGTGCAAAGATCAAACGGTCACCTGATATCACTATTAGCAGACGTTATAAATTACGTTATAAGTGGACAGTGGACATAAAAATACTTTCTTTTCTATTACTATAATTTTAGTTCTTTGACTGACTGGTTTTGACTTATTTTATCTAAGTTCAGTGTTCTAAGTTATTGTGTTACGATCAGTATTTCTGTCTACCCCGGAAGAGTACTTTCATACTAAATAATTGTAAATATACTGCGTTGGCGCAGCTACCCGACGTGAGCCTTGACCGTCGACACAGGAGAGAGCATTCAATATAGTAATAGTACTGAACAGTCGTTAACAATGTTTTGAAAATCGTGACGATACTGTATTGGAAAGTTGTGCAAACATTTTATTATCTGTCAATATATAGATAAAATATAAAAATAGGTTCATTGACAGCTTATCGCCTAATGCACCGCGATGGCATTGAAGCTAAAACTGTTGCTAATAAAAATATAGACTTGTCCATTTATTGAGTAAGCAATGACGTCGTACGTGATAAGGATCACGGGTAATTTCCAAGAAAGTAAAACAAAACACAACCAATTCTAATAAAAAAAAATCATATCGGAGTCTAGGTGATTAGGTTTTTAATAAATAACGTGTTTTGCATGTAATAATAAGTATATAATTTAATTTAAAAAAAAAGCAAGAAGTCTATCCAATGGAATCATATGAAATCACAATGGTACAGACATAGTACCTTTTTTTGTTCACGGGGGGGGGGGCAATCTTCGAAAGATACCCTGCCTTCTGGGGGGAAGACAGGGTTATGTAGAGTTCGACCTACTAAAAC
>JAODUI010000030.1:4671834-4689603 GCA_027563995.1 Papilio gigon | reverse complement strand
ATGCGACCCGACTGGCGAGGAGCAAGCGCCGTTTGTTGGCCCCGGGGGGGGGGTCAATCTTCGAAAGATACCCTGCCTTCTGGGGGGAAGACAGGGTTATGTAGAGTTCGACCTACTAAAACCCCCCCGGTGGCCATCGTCGAGTGCAACTGATGAGGGTTCGGAGATCTCCGAGGAACGCACCGTAACCCATAGACCTAGTACCTACCAACATATCCGTGCTGGCTTACGTGACTCGATGACGTTAAATAAAATACATAATCAACCGCACATTATTCCGTCATTTTGAAAAACAATAGTTTTTGCTTTAAGTAAATTGTAGTTAAATTACATCTCTTTAGACAATTTTATTATTAACTTTAAATTTTTTACTCTGACTCGTGAATTTTGCTCAAACGGATAACGATCCTGACATTATAAATGCGAAGTTACGTCGTTAGATCGTTTGAGACGGTTGAGGGGACAGGTGTCCCAACACGCGACCGTGAGTTCAAATTTCGTCATTATACTTTTGTTAACCATATCCTAGCACAAATCTAGTGCTTAGTTGAGAATGTAAAAGAAATGTTAGTAATATTATTAATTAAAAAAAAATGTTATTACAGTGAGGCTGTTTTTCACGTTTATTAATTAAAAATTATCGCGGTCATATATCGTAATTTCTTTATCCTTTCATTTGCCTGGCTTCGTTGAGGTTAACGTGCTTTTAATATATAATGCATTGCATTTACTGACCTACATGACTGACCTGTTTAAAGTTCAACTCGTGTTTAATCGGATTTCTGACATACTGCTTACGTCACAGAATAGTAAGCCTCAGTACTTCTATGCGACGTTACTGTGTGTGTAGTTACAGAGTCTGAAATGATGCAATAAAAACAATTGACTCATGCACTTACGTGGACATTATATTGTCATTTCCCAAGGGTACCCTTCGTAAAGTACATCTCTAAAGAATCGAAATTTATCATAAATATACTTGTATTTTAGAGCGTCGGTGGTGCAGTTGTTTATCTGACCGGACTGTACTCGACACTGTCCAGGTTCTATCCCCGCCATATACCAATGTGTTTTTAGAATTTCGGTTCTCATCTGTACATTATCCGATGATCTTACTGTGTAGTAAAACATTGTGATGCTGCACGTATCTGTGAAGAAATTCAAGGATATGTGTGAAGTCAGTGACTATGGCCTAGTCACCCCTAATAATAGCATAGGCTCCGAGCCCCTCGGTGGAGATATATCTGATGGAGTGGAGTATAGCTGATGAGCTATTTGTATTGACTTATGTCTCGTTTTCCGAAACCCAGTGTTAAGTTAAAATTAACACTGATGAGATGTTGAAAAATCAATCTAATTCTCCTTATTTAATTATATTAATTTTCCATGGTTACAGGATTCAGCTATAGACTGGGCACGCGACCACCGCATGCACCACAAGTACTCGGAGACGGACGCGGACCCGCACAACGCGACTCGCGGCTTCTTCTTCTCGCACATCGGCTGGCTGCTCGTGCGCAAGCATCCCGAGCTGAAGCGCAAGGGCCAGGGTCTCGACCTCAGCGACCTCTACGCTGACCCCATACTCAGGTTCCAGAAGAAGTTAGTATTTCAACTTCTATAATTCTAGATAATCTTCCGCATTCCAGAATTCACTTATCGACTTTGAGTGCATCAGTTAGACTAATAATTACTGTAACTAGTGAATCGTTAGTAATCGAGATAAAAGTTTCTTTGAAAAGCATTACTTTTTAACAAAATTTTCGGTAATAATATAAATATACTGGCAACCACAAGCTGGACTGCGACTTGAGTGAGATTGTCTCAACTTAGAGGTTCAGATCTAGGTTGCAGGAATGCAATGTCTCATGACCGAGAAGCTAACATCGCAATCATAAGCTGCTGTCTGCCCACTGCTGGACATAGGCCTTCCTTGAGAAGCTAACAAGGAACAATTATTTTGCAGATATTACTTGATCCTGATGCCGATAGCGTGCTTCATCCTGCCGACCGTGATCCCCGCGGTGTACTGGGGCGAGAGCTGGATCACATCTTTCTTTGTGGCAGCTCTCTTCCGCTACGCTTTCATTCTGAACGTGACATGGCTCGTCAACTCCGCCGCACATAAATGGGGCGACAAGCCTTACGACAAACACATCCAGCCCGCTGAAAATATCTCCGTCTCAATCTTCGCTCTCGGTGAAGGCTTCCATAATTATCACCACACCTTCCCCTGGGACTACAAGACGGCTGAACTCGGCAACAACAGGCTCAACTTCACCACTAACTTCATCAACTTGTTTGCCAAGATCGGATGGGCTTACGATCTTAAAACCGTCTCGGATGAGATCGTACGTAACCGAGTGAAGAGAACCGGTGATGGATCTCATCACCTTTGGGGCTGGGGTGATAAAGATCATGCTAAGGAAGAGATCGACGCAGCGATTAGAATTAATCCTAAAGATGATTAAATTTAATTTTAATTCGCTTTATATTTTCATATAACATTGGAAATTGTTTTGTCTCAAGGATCTGGACATTTGATGTCGTGAATTAACGATGGCTGGAATTATTAAAAAAAAAAACAACAAAATAATTTTTAATGTTTTACTCAACTCAAAGATTTAAATAGAAATACAATGCTCTGGAAATTATTTACTCATTTTCTTATGTATATCATTACAACATTTATATTAATAGCAGTTAGTAATTGAACCGTAAGAGATTTAATAAAAAAGTATTTGCGTTTGATACTAAAAATTAAAACATTTCGAATATATATGTAATTTAATAGAACTTATATATTATACATGAAAGCGAAAAAAAGCAATGATTCATCTTAACATTTGTATTTCTCTGTAAATCTTTCTTATATATAAATGCACCGCGAAGGCACACGCTGTCTCTAACTCACACACACAAAGACATTTTACAAATTTATTTTATTAATTTACTCAATTAAAATAACTGTTAGATATTTTAAATGTTCTATATAACGTAGTTCTAAATGTTTCTAATATAAAGAAAAAAATACTAAAAAAAACAGACATAATAGATAGATTAAAACTTAAAAACATGCATTTTTAAATATATTTCAGTCATAGCTTACATAAATGTTTTATTATACATACAAGAAAAAAGTTAACGCTCACTAAAACAAGTGGGTATTTCAAAATTAACTTTGGTTAGTGATCGCAAACTTATTTCATTGTGTGCCCGAAGACAGTATTAGTTTAATTAATATGGTTTTAAGTTAACACCAATATATTTCCAGTTCCACAACTCAAGTATAGTTTGTTAATTATTGGAAAAAAATATTTCATTTAAAATGTTCAACACAATTCAATAAAGTTCATCTTCACAAATCTTCCAAACAAAATGACGTCTAACCAAATAGTCTTTCCATATTAAAAAAGTGTTAGTCCTTAAATTTATTTTAAATTTACATAGCTCTATATATCTGGCTGTTTGTTTAAAGTTGAAATTACAATTCTTATTTCTTCCATAAATGAACACTTCAATGCCAAACTCGCTTGTCGAGTTCAATTTCGAAATAAACAAACAAGGAACGTGTTTTTTTTTCGCTTTTTGTGCATTGCCAATATATATGCCAGTATTATCTGATAAATATTGTTTCTTCTTATCTAAAAAGGTTATATGAAAAAAAAACAACTGTTGCATAAAATTTTAATAGACATAATAATAGTGTTTCACATTTGTGTATCGGAAAAAGCTTGTATAATATTTAATTATAATTTTTATTTCAGGACGTAAATATTTTGCACTCATGCACTTTTTTTTTTTAAATTTCTGGTATGAAATGAGATGACATATAGATGTATGTTGCGGTGTTCGCTACACAAGTAGTATCATTCATGGAACTATGTGATATATTTAAGAGGGTATTTAGAATGTAGACGCTTTTGTTTTAAGTATAATTTTCAAAATTAGTTTCATCACCAGCGCGACGTCGATGTGCTTAACTCGTCATAGTGATGTAGACGTACTTTGCTTGTGTCAGCTATAAATTCACATTATACTGAGACTGATGGAATATTTGTGTTTCATTTCAATATATAACCTTCATATATGCATAGCGAAAGTTATGACCGGCTTTATAATTTTATAAAATAAAAAAAGTGTTAGAGTTTATTTTGAACTACTTCAAAATATTTTTAACTAACAAAATAACTACAATAATCTTGACCAATAGGCATCAAGCCCTAAAAGTATTTTTTTTGTCCAGACCGTTATGGTTCAAATCAGTTCCCATTTTTTATGAGTTTTTTGATTTGATTTTTCATGAGTGATTTCTTCATTTGTATATTATAGAAATTTGTGCTAGACGTTAAATTAGCAATCTTAAAGCATAGGGTGCTCTAAAATATTTAGTAGGCATTGTGTTTCTTTACCAAATCACACAAGTTTAGAGTCTTTCGACGAAAAATTCTCCTTAGAAATACTGCGCGTTGAATGCTGATGCATCAAATATTTAAGCCCAGCGTTTCATCAAGAGAATTCCACCTTCAAAGTTAATATACAAGCGTCACCCTGGATCAGACTGCAAACTTAGTCTTAGCATTCCTGCAGGTTTGAGCCTGTCGCGACAGCATGACCGCCTCCTTGGCCTTCTTGCGCGACAAGCTGAAGTCGCTGTGACAGCGCACTTCGTATCAAATGCTCTCCTCGTAGAAGAAATCCTGCTCGTCGTACTTGTCCGGGAGACAGACGAAGAATTCAATAAAGTTCATGATAGGTCCTCGCGAGAATGGATTCTGGTAGCGCCCTCTCTTGTCCCTCAAGTAAGGGTATCTTTTGTAATTGAACATTTCATTTGTGGTCAGGTTCATGCAAGCGTGAAGAATCTGCGCACAAATATTAAATTATGAACAACTGCTCTGTAAGTAAATCTCTAAGAGTAGATTTAGTATGAAAAAACTATAGTTTAAGTAACCATTAGAAGTCGAATTGTAGCAGTAATTAGATTAAAGTGAATGGTTACATAATGTGGAACAATACTTACAGAAGTACACGTGAGGATCCAGCCGAGCGCGCAAAACGTAATGGCTTCTAAAAGTCCAAGCATGTACAATAATCCAAAACCCTCCAAGAACAGACAGTAGCACGCGAAGTAAATAGACAGCGTGCAGTTGATGGCGACGCTCATCACGAACAAGAAGAACCACATTCTGTTCCGGACACCGATGCAGTTGTAGATGAAAGGGCAGTGGTGGTCAAAGTAGGCAACGCAACGCTTGCAAATCCGACAATGTTTAGCTCTGGAACAAAGAATAAAATAAATCAATAAGAGTGAAGCAAATATAAATAGATATACTTTATAACGGTAAAATAATATAAAAAAATAAAATTACATATATATCAGCATAAATCTAATATTAAGATATTTACAATAGATGGCGCTGATAATTCAGTCAGCGCCATCTATTGTAGCAAATACGCCAGAAGACAAATGAAGGGAAACAAAAATGCAATGGTTCAACGGTACAAGTCATCTTCTCCTTCGCCGAACAAAAGGTAAAATATTTCATAGACACTTAAATTTATTATGTCCAGTTATTATGTTATTTATTAGGTAATAATAAAAATGATCGGTCAATATAAGTAAAATTACGTTAAGAATTATTTTGTAAAACAGTAATCGCTAGTACTCTACCTTAAAGGTCTTAAGCAACGACACGTGTGACACAACCGTGACAGGATGACGTTCCGTTTCTTCCATTTATCGTAGTAGGGTATCTGTCGTATCGCGCGGTAGTAGGTCTCCGAGTTCTGCGGGATGTAGCCCGGGTCGCGCCGGTTGGCGACCACCCAGCTTAGCCACATGATCACGTTCCAGTACAAGAAGAAGTAATGCGACAGACGTAGCGTGTTCCAGGTCAGCGGGATGCACTGGAAATATCAATTATTGTAATAAATATAAGCTTGTTAAAAGGTCGGAGACCATTTCCTTCGTTTTAGTGATAATAGAGTGAATACGAGATTGATTTCAAAACAAAAAATGACGAAAAACAAAAGAAAATCTTATGCGCTAAACAATTTTTTTTTCAATAAATGTAATTAAAACATAATTATTGACAAAAAAGAACCGTTATCTATTTTAAAAATGAAATATCACTAGCATCAAAAAAGCCCAAAAAGTTAATTTTATTAAAAGGTACAATAAATAATTCACGGTACGTTGTCAAATATTAAGACAACATATGTATTACCCGTATTATGTACATAGGGTAGCCCCACAACAGGACGGACACCAGGAAGAAAAGTAACGGCCCCTTGGAGTCCCCCGCGCCGCCGAACAGCAGCGCCCACAGCTCGGAGAGCGGCGGCATCCAGTGCGACTTCCTCTTCATCTCCTTCTGCAGCAGTTTGACCACCTCGGCGTGGCGGTGACTCTGCGCCAGCATTAATGGCGTCTTCCCATTCTTGTCGCGGGGTTCTAATTCTGCCTTTACCTGTAATCAATAATATAATTCAAATGACGCAAACTGAGATATGATGACTCAATTTGACGAGAAATAACTATTGCTGGCTGCAAATGTTTCGCTAATCTTTTACAAAAAAAAAAAAACTTCAACATTGAATATCGAAATATTACTGTAAACCAAACATTAACTGCCGTAACTCAGTGTCGTCAAGTTGCCCACTTAGTATAGATTCTACATCAAATTTTTAAATCAATTAAATCGAGTGCGGAAATAAATATCTGAATTTTGAGTTCAAATTACCTTTTCACAAAGCAATCTGACACACGTAAGGTTCCCCGATAGACAAGCAAGATGTAACGGCGTAGATCCGAAGTTATCAGTGCAGTGTAGAGGCACGCCGGAATATATCAGTAAGCGCACGAGATCAGCGTGCCCTTTGTACGCGGCCCAGTGGAGCGCGGTGTCGCCGTTGATGTCGGAGAGACGGGTGGCCGCGCCCATGCCCAGTAAGTACGCCGCTGTCGCAGTCTTTCCGTACATACAGGCCGTCATTAGAGGGGTTAGACCTGCGAAACGTATTAAATGAGTTGAAACATTTATAATAATAGCTTAGATGTAGAAAAAGTTGTGAGATTAAATAGAAATAATTTATGTAAATTCCACCGAGCGCCTGTGTTAATACGATTAGCAAAAGCACTTATTGCTATAAATGCATCAAACAGAAAAGACATTCCAATTGGTAAATGATAAAAATATTAGCAAAAAATCTGCCTGTCTTTAAATGCTACATTTTTAAAGTTGGCACGTTTCTTACTTTTTATTATTTATAGTAACAAACAAAATCGAGGCAGGGTGCCGGTACAATTACAAAACCAGAATAATTTTAAAATATCTCAGACCTTTAAAGTCAGCTGCGTTGACCGCGACCCCGGACTGGAGCAAGACTTGCACAACAGACGCGTGACCCTTGCGGCACGCCCAGTGGATTGGTCTCGGGCCCTGAAATAACGAAGAACAGTGATATAAGTCTGCATTTTTGACTTCCTACCTGCTTAGAGGTGTACTGGGTGAAGAGGTGAGAGATGTAACGTGTACCTGTGTGCCTAGACATGAGAGGTCAATCGGCGCGCCGCTCTCGACGAGGTACCGCATAACGGCGACGCTGCCGTCGAGCGCGGCCCAGTGCGCCGGCGTGTAGCCGTGCTGGTCGCGCGCGCTCAGCACCTCTACACCCAGCTTCTCCACCACCTTCTCAATCTCACACACCTCCCTGTAATATGAAGAACTTTAGACTGGGCCTGATGCTAGCTTAGTGTTTTAGATAAAAGAGCACTAGTTCGATGAAGTGTCCCAACTATCTTGCACACTTTTGTTTAACATATTTTTTTCATCTTTACCCGGATCTAACAGCCTCGAAGATGAGCTGATGTAGATCAGAGAGGTGCGTGAAGTTGGTGGTGATGCGCGGCGGTGCGGCGGGGGTGTCCGGGGAGAGCGGGGAGCACGGCGGCAGCGCCTCCTCGGCCGCCATGTTGCAGGGCGGCGGCTGCGGGAGCGCCCACACGCCCCGCGCCGCCCCCGGCCTCGGGTACACCTTAAACATCAAAACAATCAAAGTCTTAATATTTACTAAAACTCAGATAATTGCAACATTGATAAATCTCAAACAACGATGACTTTGGATTTACTCATTAGGATTAAGTACTCGTCTAATGTTATATAATCTGTGGTGAAAACAGTTTTCCCTTTAAACAAACGACACCAATTTATTTCATAGATGTTCACATTACCAAGTTTTTTAATTTTCCTTAAAAGTTATTTGCATGAACAGGAAAATTACGATCGAAATGTTTATGACGCCTACGCATAGGTAAATTCCCGCAATTTTGTCATTAACGAAACAAAATGACATTTGGAAAATCGATTCCCCCAGCTAGTCTTCAAATTTGTATTAAACTTAATTTATAGGTTATACGTTCTAGGCATTCTAGGTTAGGGTGTATAAGGTTACAAATTATCAAGACTATGTTGTGTGGCAACGCCGCACTGCGGTTAAACAGCCGCATGTCGTGTTCACGTATCAGTTTACATTACAATATAAATTAATTTACTCTATTGAAATTGTTAAACATATTTTTCTTTCGTCCTCTCAGTAATAACAAATCTACTAGTTTACGTCAATGACGAAAATAAAACTTTAAACAATCCAATAGTAAAACATCATAAAAAATTTTACTGAAACATATATTAAGCAAATAAATAAATTAAATACAGTTTATTACATATCACAATATCAGTATAAAAAAAACTGTTTCAAATCGGTGTGGGTGTAGTAATTGGTTGTAATAGACGTTGTGAATTTAATTCCATAATTGCCGTCACAACTCAGAACGTTAGCGCTCAGAGGAAACGGACACTATTTACAGATACCATACAGAAAAATCTGTATGTAAGTTGTTCAAACATTCTTTAAAACAACTAGTTCAAATAAACTTTCAAACTTTACAAAACTTTCACTCCAACATAAAGTAAGAATATTTTCTAAAAAAAAAAATATTATAACCTCAAAAAAAACGACCATCTCATTTTATAAGCTGTCAAAATCAAAAATATTTTAAGTGTCGAAATTTATAATAAAAGCCACTAGGTGTCGCTGTAAATTTTATTAATCTTCGTCATTCAACTGATTCCCGTTAAAATTAATAAAATCTGTTAGTATCAAATGTTCACGCCGGTTCCTTTCTTTGAGCCAGTATTTTCATGCTACATTTTTTAAGCTTAGATTTAGCTTATACGAACAATACCTTGCTATTCACGGCGAGGCCGACGCCGCCCGCCGCCGAACCTGTATTCTCTCCGTCCGCCACGGCCACTGCACCTTGTCACCAGCACCAGAAACTCCTCTAGACCTATAGGATTCGAGGAATACACAAATGTTTCAGCAGTAGACAACGTCCACTTGCAGTGACATACGAATACTACTGTCTTCTATCGATTCTTACGTCAGCGGGCATGCGCGCTGCTTGTCACTTAAAGCGCCGAATTCAAATTGTTGAAGACTGGACGTTCGCAATTTAAATTGTACAAAAAAAAAGTGAAAATATTAGAAAATTCTTTGTCAGTATTTTAAATGTGACTACCCTACTTACACGTAAACTAACAGATAAAAAGACGTGCTTTTAATTTCCTCTCGTCGATGTCTTAAAAGTAGTTCACAGGAAGTCTATCCGGATAACTGCGTCATAGTGAATCATGTTATGTCGTAGTCATATTATAAAAAAAAATATATTTAATTGAATGCTTTGCTCAACTCAATTGGAATAAGCCATGTAACTTTCGTTATTAATTAATTTGACATTTTGATCAATAAAATTGTTATAAAGGTAATTAATTTTTTAGACAATTATTTTAACGAATTTCAAGTTATATTCATGTCTTTGTTACACTCAATATGATTTCGACGCTTAATTTAAAGCTGCAACAGCAAATGATAGGGGAGACATTGATTATTACGTAAAATGAAGTGTTTCTAAATAATTTATATGAGGTACGTGGAATGTTGTTAGAAAGACTATTATCATGATAGTATACGAACAAGGTATTTTCGCAGTCACGTATGAAATTGCACGACGTGTTAACAATGACTCACTTTCTAAGAGCATCATAAGTGCGGTAATTCATATACATGCACCTACACTAACAATGATTAAATAATCACCACTACCTTATAGCTTAGCCTATTCGGTAGCAAAAGGTTAGCGAGGTATGGACATGTGCGAAGAGATGACGAGCATGTAAAAACTATAAGGTAAGGTAAATAATGTGTATGGCTATCAAGGTAGGGGATGACCGAAGAATGGATTGCGAAGTGGGTGGATTGGGTGAAAGAGGATATGCGTTGGAAGTGTGTGAGATCAGATATGACAGCTGACAGAGATGTAGAGTAGAATATACTGTGCCGACCCTACGTACGTAAAAGGGCAGGTTGATGATGATGACGTTAGAGCATAGCAGTTAGGAGCCATCTAATATCGAGAGACGTGGATTCGATATTTACACGAAAAAAAAATTCGTTCTTCCATTCATTCTCGTTTTTTTCTTCTTATGTAAAAACATGTAGTTTATTTTTTTATATATAGAAACGGATTATCTAAGCTTCTATAAAGTCACTGTTATAAATTGAACGTGTTGAAATCAGTATCAACACTTTTACGTCGAAACAGTTCGCGTGCGGTTTAGTGATTGAATTATACATCAGAGGTATATCACAATGTTCAGTACCATCGTGTTCTAGTGAAAACGCACATTTAGTTGCTGCAAATAGATTTGCAATGATAAAAGAAATTTCTAAAACCTAAATCAATCAGATACTAATTAATACTGACATGTTCAACACAATTATAAACTATGTAAGATATGTGGGATCGATTATTTTAAAATTAGAGTCTTACTGACTGTTCGAGTGTTTCCAATTCTCGTTATTTATAACAAATGATGGATTGTGAGCATTTATTTTTATTGCGCTATTTGTCGAAAAGGGGTTTATTAGATTTTTAATACTAGGTATTTTTTTTAATATTTATTATTTATGTTACAAATTTTAAACAGATGTCAAAAAAAAAAATTGAAACTTATTTCTTTTGCGTCTGTGTGATATAAATGTTAACCGAATTTTAGTATTTGGACCAAAGATAAAACGGGTCAAGGATGTCGGGAGCGTTTCGAATTTAGATATGTCTTGAATTCCCCATTAAAGTATTCTCAATAAATACTATTTTAAAATACAAATGTATGAGCCAATGATTTATTATACGACTGATACTCTAACCCAGTTTGCTATCTCATGACGTAATTACATCATTGTATTTGAGGTTGGCACTAAGACGACACTGAAGACGAATGGACGGTTTTTTTTTCGTCAACAAAACGTAATAATTAACTTTTTTCGACTCTTTGTGGATATCGCACAATAAAGACGCGAAAACTAACACCTATCAGTGACTGCAATTTAACAGGCATCTTGGAAGTTCAACAATTGATTCAACTAGTTCGTTATATCGACGCCCATCACTAGCGCAGACTGAGCTGTATTGAGAAAGTACGGAGTTATTTTTTAGGCTACACTTAATCTCATATACTTGTTACCTTGTAAAGATGATTAACTTTGCGGGAGCTGTATTTTTGGTCAGTCATGACGCTTTTATGCATTTCTAAAATTGATGATGATAATATTGGGTTTCTTGTCCTTGATTTTGAGGCAAGTATAGTAAAATGAAATTGTTTAATGATTTGAGAGATTTTAAATTGTTTTTATGTTTATTATTTTGTCACTTGTGTTAGTGTTGTGATTGAATTTCAAAGTCGGTTGGTTCGTATCATGAAAAAAATCAATTTAAAATTTATAAAAATCATTTTTAATGATTATAAATTGATAAATGTTAGTGACAATATACCATAAAATTATTGCTTCATAAAACAAAATTATTAATAAATATTTATACAAATTTTGGACAACACGAAAAAAACCGAGACTTAATTTTACAATTGTATAGTGCATATAGCATCAAACCAAAAATAAAATTCATTTTTACTCGTTTACTGCAATTGTTAAATTTAACTAACACACATATAGCTGTGTAAAAAAAAACAAACTTTAATCTCTTCAATATAAAAATATACAAAGTAAATCATATTAATTTTGAAATACATGCCTATTAATAAGATATAGGTAAGGTAGAATTAATAAATTTTTCTACTAAAAAATTTACTAGGGTGCAGTCGGAGTAAACTAGAATAGGAGCTATTTATCAGTACATACAGGCAGTGTGAAATAATACAAACATGGGCTCTCCTTCAAATAGTTCACTCATACGTACGATGCCAGGCTGACACCAACACGCACCGCGCGAGCTACTCGAATTAAACAAGCGCAACTCACTTATCGTAACCCCAAGTAGAAAACGTCCCATACAAGTTGTAGACAATACAAAGACACATTAAAATTGTGAAAATGAACTTTAATTCAGCAAATTTTATACTAAATGTATAAATATGATATAATCTAGATTTCGTTTCCACTACCTAAATAGACATCGTGTTATAAAAAGTGTACAACTAAATCTAATAGCTGATTAAACATCTCATTGTGGCTTAAATTAATTAGATCTTGTAGAAGCACATTCTTTATAAAGGTTTATTATACTTAAATAATAAAAAAAAATGTAATCAAAGCACACAGCTCACAACTGATGTTCAAGTCCAAAAAACATACATCATTACAAATCTTAAAATCCTAGTAAACTTGAAACATTTAACGAGCAAACTGAATAAATTATTATTCATAATAAGAAACAAACTTAACAATGTTGATAGCTCAAAGTAATATAATATTTTTAACAAGAGTCAACAGACTTCACAAACAGTAAGTGCACCCCGGCGCCCTCTGCCCTCGCAAGCTCCAAACTATTTCATTTTGTATCAGTTGATGCCAATCATTGGTAAAGAATTCATTAATTTTGTCTATTTATTACTGTATTGATATTGTAAATTGTATAAGGCCTCAAACTGTGACATTATCTCTTTTGCGTCTTGAAACTAATGGATAGAGGTTGGCCGTGGAGGACGTAGCCGTTGAGGCTCTGTATGGCCATCGCGGCCTGATCATAATTTCTCATTGTTACAAAACCAAAGCCTTTGCTTTTATTAGTCTGATGATCCTTAATTATCTTAACCGATACAATAGCACCATATGGACCGAACAATTGCCATAAAGTCAATTCTTCTACTTCAGGAGCAATATTATAAATATAAATAGACCATGTACTAGGGGAGTTGTGGTCTCCTAAGGCGCTCATGTGATTAATCCAATGATAAGGCTTTACCAATGGGTTCTTAGTAAAATTATTGTTATTGTTTTTATGTTTGTTTGGATTACTTTTATTAGCATACTTAACAGTTAATGGATGCACAAATCCAGGCGGCGTAGTTCCATGGATACTCTGGATGGCTCTCTCAGCCTCATATTGGTGTTCGTACAATACAAAAGCTATGCCGGCGGCAATACGAGAATTGACTATTTTACCAAATTGTGCGAAAAGTCCATGTAAATCCTGCAAGGTCAGTTCATTAGGTAAATTACATACATAGAGGTTCCAGTCCGCTTCCGGTTTCGATGGTGGTTTTAACTCTGGATTGAGCAGCGCGTGCGACACCTTCAGAGTCTTGTTCTGCATCAACAGACCATTGAAAGCCTTTCGAGCTTTGACTGCATCTTCAGGACAAGTATACTCGACGAAACCATACCCTCTGTTCGCTATCAATTTACAACTTTCTAATTTACCCATGGTTGAAAAAAGTGAGAACATCATATCCTGCGTCATAACTTCAGGAATGTAATTGACGATAAGCTTCGTTGGTGATTCGTCAGGGCCATATTCGTTATTTCCATGACAATTACCGTCTTGACACGATTCCGACATTTTTTAATTGTTGTCGCCGAATGACATTTGGCATAAGCATTGCCACTTTCTGTATTACGTTCCGAAACATCATAAACTTTTCTTGACATCACTTGTGGAAATAAATGAAAATGAAAACTAGAAAAATTAAGATTTAAGGTCGTATAAAATTAAAATGCTTTCATGACCATTTTATTATACCGTAAATATTATTTATAAATATTACCGTGATTGACTTTATAAAAAATTCTCATAATACCTAAGTCAAATTATGTTGTGCAAAATTGAAAGTATAGTCATCTAGTCATGTGAGATTTTTACGTGACAATCTAAAAGAAAACATAGGTATTTTTAGGTAGAACTTCAACTGCGATAACAGCGCCAATCATTAGCTGACCAGGAATAAGCTTAGCCATACATTTGTCAAACGTCAGAGGCCGTCTATCACGCTGTTAGGTAATCTATGTCAAGAATTAAACTTAACTTTGACAGTTCAAGTGTTGTCGTAATTAGTGTTTCACCATTTACACGAAAATATTTGTATTAATTTGTCTAGATAAGATGTTGTATTATTACAAAGTCATAGTGAGGATCGCTATATAAGGAGATTGCTTATTTGCCCCCCTTTATTGTAAAATAATTTTTCTTTAGATGGGGGATAATTATTACGCTTAATTAAGTCAAATTAAACACATTGCTAATGCTGTCATAAAATTTATTGCCTTAAACTTTTAGTACATAAATACATGATTTTTTTGTAATTTTTCTACACACATTTGATTACACACCGTAGTCACATAATAAATAGTTACTTTATACATTTGTAAGCTTTACGGAAACAAGAGCTCACAATTAAAGAGAATTTTAGAAAAGCGTGGCGTCATTAAACTAGCACAATAATTGATTAAAAACTATTAACTTTCAGTATATTAAAGCGAATTTTAACAAGCTTGTTGATTTAATATTTTACGATAAACTGTTTTTATTTTAACAATGGTAACATTTCTTAAGCTTTGGTGAGATTATGAGGTTCTATTGGTTAACAAAATATGAGTTGAAAAATATATTAAACTTTATAAAAATTAATAAAATTACGTATTTTAAACAATACTATATTATTGGTTCATTTGTTAACTGTATGTGTGCGTAACTTGTGTCACATTTGAACTTATTGAGTTTGTATCACGTCAGGGCTTACGTCATCGGCACCATCATAGCGTCATTCGATTGTAAGACTACGACCAAACGTTTGATCAAACGTTTCAATTATTCTATAAAATAGATTCTAATTAGAATATATAAAAATGCTAATCGAGTTACGTATTATCATTTTTGCATTTTCATATTCAAACATTAGAATTTATCTACCTACATATACACAGAGAATAATAGAGTTGTGAATAAATTATTGTTAAATATTTGTACCTTTACATTGAACTTGTTTGTATCGCGAAAGCTATAACATAAAAACGCATCTTTTTTACTTTTCAATTCTGTTTTACACTTCCACAAAACTTCAATAAGGGTTTACTGCAAAATTACTTATAATAGAGGCGATAATATTCATTTATATATTAGCCAACATAAAATAATAAAAAAAAAAACAATGTTCCATTTACAAACAACGTTACTTTTTAATGCATGTTTTTAAATGTTGGCATGTTTTATTTATCTGCGTAAAATAAATCCAGTTACAAATTGAACAATTTGTCTATGGTCATACAAACGCTTCAAAAGCGTTCAAAGACAAAATTTATAAAAAAAAATGTCGCTATTAAAAATAATCACATACGTTTGCGTAAATAAAAATTATCATATCACAGTAATCGTTACTTACATCAAAATATTAACAAAAATAAAGTTATAAAAATTAAAAAAAAAATGTTTAACATATTCACTTTGGATGAGAATGAACTCACACGTCTTACTGCGAAGCGTCATTTTTATATATATTTTTTATAATTTAGTTAAATGTGCGACTAATATATAAGATTTGTTATATAATAAATTTGTAATACTTTTATAGGGTCCTCCTAAATAATACATTCTGTATGAGTAAATATTGAATCTACACCTACCAGCTATGCGTCAATTCTCAATTATAAACTAAATAAAATTATTGTCATTGTACCATTTTATCTTGAGTCGGAGACCTTCTTGTCTTTGGTTACGGGGTCTGCAGAATGTTATCTATGCTTGCGTAAGTACCGAAAGCAAATCCGGACACACCGAACACGATGATCAGTACATCTTTCCACAGCTTCCAATCGTCTTTACCGAGTCTGTCCGGCCAAAACGTTATGATTTCTATGAACGGCGGGAAAATGATTGCCAGAGCGGAACTGCTGAAAGCCCCCACTAAAGAGATGATCCCACTCAGATTGGGAATGATTGCCGCCAATACAACTGAAAAAGAAAAAAAAAACAATTTTATTTTTTTTATATGTACCAACATTAACCACACAAATTGAATATTTCGTTCCTTCGAAATCGTTTAGAAACTTCAAAATACGCGCCTTAAAGAAGTATCCATACATTGTTCCGATAAACAAATGTACTAAAATATTTTATGTACATTACATAAAATATGTATTGCAGATACAGATTTTAATGTCCGGCATTTAAGACTCAATGACAGGAACAGAACGTTCTCGAAGTCTTTGCTATTTACAAAAAAAAATACCATTCACCGGTTCAAATTTAGAACGCAACGAGGGCAATGACCCCTCCTTAGAATTAAGAAAAAATTGTTACGCAATCTTATTGTGTCATAAAAAAAGTACCGTTAGTTATGATATTGGCTAAGCTATTTTTGTGAATAAGATAGGTCGATGTCAATGCGATGATTAAGGAGACGAGATGGCCTATATGCAAGGGAAGTTCTGATTACCGATGAAAGAACTACAACGCTCCTAAAATTGTTTAGGCGACAAACGTGGTATGAGACGCAGTCTTTTATTAAACATTAACGTATTTTTCTTATTTACAAATATTCAACTAAGCTTTAGGTTTGCTAGGATACGGTTTATAATAGTAGTCGAATGGTGGGATTGAAACCCTCGACCATACGCTCGGAAATGCACACCCTACTATTAAGGTATTGGCGCTTTTATAATTTATGATTGTTCAAAATATTACAAGTGAAAATTACAATACAGAGCTGCTTAAATTTTTTCTCAAAGACGGGTTAAAATTTTGCCGCTTTGTTCAACAGTTAGTAAACCCAGTGGGGTCACTAGAAACACTTTGGGAATTATTTCTATAAAGACTTTTATCGAATGGGATGCAGTTAGAATTATACATACATGGAATATGACTAAACACGTGGGCGTCGCGAGAAGAGGCCTTGAAATACAATGCCAGCCAAAATCAATACCAGAGGCGCCGGCATCCATTCAAATGCATGTCTCTATTTGCACTATTATAAACGTCATTTATTCAATATACGATATGAAATATTCTAGTATTCATATAATATACTACATCGTTGTGTTAGTGACATTAATATAACCTAATTGTATAATTAAGCTACTGAAATTGATCGTTCAAAGACAAATCGGGAGAATATTTTTTTTTTAAGAGATTACAAAACCAAAGAGATGAACATCGGAGTTCAAACATCAGCAATACTTGAAGAACAACAGATGCTTTACCGGCTTTTGAGAAAGAAGTATGCTCGCTTCTTAATATACCCTAAGTAGTACTGGTTTGAAAATACTGTGTAAACGATAAAAAAATAATATTCAAATTTATAAAAAAAATAATTCAAATATATAAGTTAGGCAGAGGACCGCATACTGTGGAAGGTATTGGGAAAGGCCTATGTCCAACAGTGGGCAGACAAAGGCTGCTGCTGATGATGATGA
>JAODUI010000030.1:4625343-4671734 GCA_027563995.1 Papilio gigon | reverse complement strand
ATACTGTGGAAGGTATTGGGAAAGGCCTATGTCCAACAGTGGGCAGACAAAGGCTGCTGCTGATGATGATGATGATGATAAGTTAAACGGGTGAGGGAGGGACAATATGCTACAGTAGGAGTGACCAATTATTATGGGGAAAGAACAACTAAATACCCTGTCCCGAGACTGTGAAATTCCATAGAATGGTTAAGAAGGGAGCAAGGTACAGTCTCCAAGGTCCTTTTAAAAAAATAGGCAAAAAAGACGTTTTGCAAATAGTTGATCAAGCGAGGTGTTATGTTTAAGTGTCATTTAGTTCAAGATTAGCATTAAGAAAACGAGTGTATGTCGCCATCAAATTGCTAAGCAGTTTGACGACGTTCTTAGGAGTTGTATCGTTTTTCTTATTTTATACTAAATAAATAAAAAATAAATAAAATGTTTTTGTACGCGGAAACATATGGGAATTGTCGGCGGAACATGGATCGGTAATTGAGCGTTATTAGATAAGGGCGTTTTTTCAAGTACTCGAGCCATCAACTAATACCAGATACGCCCACAATACGATAAACTATGCTTCAGAACAGTGGTCGTCACTGCTTCCCGTCCAAGGGAAAATAATTAATAAAATAGGACAAGTGTGAGGTATTACTGCGGTCGCACATTCGTGGACTAATTAGTTAACACAAGTAGTCATTTGATTTTCTTTTGAGCTGTTAAAGCACGTTTCCCCTATAGATATAGATTTTAAAAATCACTTTTTGATTTTTAAATAACCGGAAATCTTTTTTTTTAATTTAATTTACAGTTTCCCATGGATTATGACCCCACGGACACGCTTCCGAATCTATTAATACGGGACAATTCGAAAGTTTCGCGGCCTGCTCAAATATCTACCGGGCCGCGGTTTGACGATCACTGTTTTAGACAAATGATACTGACCATCGTTTGTTTTAATAATCCAGTTTACATTTTTTTTTCTATTTAAATAACTCATTTTTTGAACTGACTTTAAAATATTTGTAAAAAAAAGTTTCATCGTACTATCTTACGTATGTTAAAAATCATGTTTATGTTAAACTTTAATTAGCATCTCGCCTTTTTGATTGATAAGTGTTGAATACCGAAGATAACCTTTTGAATCAAGTTATTACATATTTAGGACAATTAATACTCGCTCGATATCGGCACGTGGCAATCATTTATGAATATTGACGAGGTATTCTAAAAAATACTGCAAACTAACGACACAGTGCTGTGAAACGTGACACAAATAACATCTCTGTATTTTGATAATTTTATACAGAAACAGATGATATTTTATAACATGAAGCCTTAATAGCCTAATAGTTAAGAGTACAGATTTCTGAACACTGACGAGAGTATGAATACCAACATTTAAATATTGTAAACCATATTCTAGCTTAAGCCTAAAGCTTTGTTGGAGTGATAAAAGAAATGTTAGTGATTTAATAAAAATCTGCTAATATTCTGATTAAAAAATTGTTCTATGAAAACTAAATAAACATTTTTGGCGGTACAATCTATAACTTATTTTCACTTCCATTATATTGTAACATTAGTAAGTGAAGCTGATGACGTACATTATAGGGACCATTAAACTAAGTACTTACTTACGACTAAGGATCTATTAAGTAAGCTGGCATTTACTTAATGGAAGATACTTGTATGGACTTTGTTAAGTGTCGACATTAGTTCCCACTTCCGAAACATTAATATAACGTCACGATATTTTGAAAATAAACAATAATATAAAGATAAAAAAAAAAGTCTGGATTATACAAAAGTTTTAATTAAAAAAGCGACAATAGTCAAAAAGTTAAAGGTACGAATATCCGATTACGAGGTCGAGAGTTCGAATCCCGACATTCGACTATTGTATATCATATCTTAGCACAAGCTAAAAGTTGGAGTGCTAAAAGAAATATTAGTTAATTATCAATTAAATGTATAAGAATTAAAATAAATACTTACATGTGATAAACACCATAACGACTCTAGTCGCAGCTTCGCCGTGCTTCAGAGCGTAATCCGAAGTCAGTTTAGATTTGACGTATGGCCACACGATATTCATGGGCACGTAAAATTGTAAGCCGAAGGACAGGAAGATTGAGAAGGCCATCACGGCTCGGACACTTTGAGCCAACCTTAAAAAAAAAAACAAATATGGCTTCCTAATCTTTATACAGATGTACTGATTTAATATGGTCGGTAAATTCTGAGTACAGATGTAGTGAGAAATTATTTTCCTTCGGGAAAACTCGGATCTTTTTCGGGATACGATGACACCCGTACTGTCAATAAATTATCGTATAAAATGAGTCTCATTTTCATATCCATTAATATTGAACTTTATTGTTTAGTGTAAAATGTCAAAATGAATAATGTCATTGTCTAAGATGGGTACTGTAGCTATTTGAGAGAGCACGATAAATACGAACGTAGCGAAAAATTGCTCTCTTAGTTAATCGGGCATACTTAAGCGTGCGTTCGCGGTGTTCCTCCTACCGCTTTGTACGTATTTAATCGATGACGGGGGCACAATAGCTTTAAGTGTGTTTGTGAGAAAAAAAGTGAGTCAGTGGTCAGAGCAGGTAGACGAATAATTATTTTTTACTATTATCCTGGTTTTTGTACTCCTCATTCGTTAATTTGTGAGAAGGGGCGGAGTTTGCAGTTAGGCAGTTTTTAATGTGGAACAACGCAAACGGTTCCGATTGTATATACAATAGATCGTTTCCACTTTTAATAACACTTACAAATCATCCGGTAGGTTCAAAGTGATACTGCCGTGTACATGATTGCCGTACTTCAAGTATCCAAAGAATCCAATAGACGCATACAGCACGGCCACTATCACCATGCCCGTGTTGAGCACGCCGTTCCAACCACCGAAAGCCTCCGGCGTCTTCATATTATTCTCTAAAGGCAATACCTAAAAACAAATGTACGTATAAAGTACGGATTTAATGTTATATCAAAAAATAAATGTAACACTGCCCTACATAATTTTTAATTGGTCAACGAGGGAGTCCGTTAGTGTACTTTTCTTTTAATACACCGTCAATGAATGAGAGCACGTAATGATTGTGACAGCTGCAGTTACTCTATAAAGATAGATAAAATTAATATACGAAGGCATATCACATTTAAAAAAAAAATCTTAATTTGTGACGTAGAATATCGACATTCTAAATTTAAATAACATTTCAAATAAACATTCATTAAAACGTTATACATACTCGAATCGATTTTTTCGAAATGAAAACAGAATTCATTATTCAAATTTTATTAAACAAGTTATTCAAGTATTGTAGTGAATTCTAAAAAAAAATTTGGTTTGAAGTATATCTACGGACGATTATATTTTATGTTTATTTTGTTAACTTTGAAAACAGTTTGTTAATCAAATAGAACACACAAACACGAGCCCTTCAGATAAATAATCTAGATTCGAATCTAGGTCACAAACACAATATGCAATATATCTCATTATTACTAGACGCAATTTGAAACTACACGCAACATTGCATCAATTTGTTACGTGTTCTGATCTTGGATTTACAATGTTGAAAATTACAAAATGTTTTTTTTTAATAGCGTATTTTTATTGATTTACTCATATTTCTTGTAATCATACTACGTAAACTTAAAAACTTGTGTTAAGATATGATACAGGACAATAACCGAATGGGTAGGATTCGAATTCACGACTGCTAGATCGGTAGTCCGTACTCTTAACCGTTACGCTATTAAATCACAAAAATTTATAGAAATGTTTCGACAGTAGAATTCTACTTAATACACAATAATGAACTTACCATTCCAATGCCTTCGAACGCAAAGATCGCAGTCCCGAAGTACAAAGGTAACTGATGCCAGCTCGCGAACGCCTTCACAGTGCTGGTGTACGGTAAATTTTGCAATATGTAGTAGAATGTGACCAACAAGCCCCAAGCTGTCATGATAGAGGCCACCAGGGAGACCGGAGTGAGGTACTTCAAGTTCTTCACCATAGCCAAGGCCAGGAAACACGGGAACAGCAACGCGAGGTACGTGTGCACGCTCAGGTTGATGTGGAATATTTCTAACGTATCTTGAAGGTTAGTAGCAACGAACAGAAAATAAACACAACAAAATCCCAATTGTGTTATTACCAAAAATATATTTACTATATTCCTGAAACAAATATATTAAGTATAGATTTTTTTTTGGTAAAAAAAATAATAGGTATTTATTACTTAACTAAAGTAAGCATGAAAAGTTTGTGCAAAGTTCGCAATAGTCGAATACCGAGATTCGAATTCTCGATTACGTGATCGGAAACCCGTACCCCTAACCATTAGGCTAGTTTTAAAGAATTTTTTTTTAGCAGATTTTTGTTAATTTATTGATATTTATTTTTACCAGTCCAACTAAGCTTTTATAGTTGTGCTAGGATATGGTCCACGACAATAGTCTGGTGGCGGGATTCGAACTTGCGGCCATTTGAGCGGAAATCCGTACTGTTAACCATTAGGCTATTGGCGATTAAAATGTCAACTTCGATTCATATTGCATTGGTCAATAGGAAGTGATTTATTGAGACAGGAATGTCACAGCTTATTGCCCTGATAACTAAGTTATCAGTAAATTATTGTATAATTTTCTACATGTATCAATTTGAGCGGAAAGTTTTATTAAACAATCGCATAATATTTATATAATTTATAAATTACACGCACGTTGTAATTGTACGTGATAAAAAGTGATGAATAAATTACCTCTTTAACATGTATAGCAACGTAAAATGTTTGCGATATATAAATACACGCAATATTAATTTGTCATGCGTATTATTGTTACTAATACTATAGGACAACATACTGTGGAAGGCATTGGAGAAGGCCTATGTCCAGCAGTGGAGACAGGGGCTGATGATGATGTACAATTTATATAAACTTGGTTTCAATATATTACTCTTATTACACAATGTAATTACCTCGTCATTTAACTAAATACAGCAATTATTTGTAATAGTTTGAAGAGTTAAAATTCAAATGTTTCGTCTTGAAGAACTTAAGTCGGAGTTTACATCCAGTCTAGAAAGATAATCTAGTCTGGACTAGTCCATCCTGGACTCGTGTGATCATGTATTTAGTAACGTATTAAACAATGGCGAACCTTGGAATCACCGTAAGATTTGAACTGTTTACTACAGTCTGATACCGATAGTGGAACTTTATCGTTTGGTAACTAAACAACAAACAGATATTAAACCAAAAGACCAGCAATGTTCTCCTTATCATCGAATTAATTACATTCACATCGCAATCTGTTTTAGTCAATATGTTTGATATATAAACAGTTCAAACATAAATAATTTATTTTCCATTAAATATTTAGGTTCTACAAAATTTTCCATAAACAATTAAACTTTGTTGTAGAATAAAGATTCTTATTTGATTTAACATTAACTAATCGATATTTTATTATTGACGGTAGGTCGTCGTGCACACATCGATACAAAATCTTCCAATTTCAGTCTGCATAATACAATTCTTCTACAAACCTTTAATAATTGAGAACCACAAAAAATGTATCCATTATACACTTCTGAAGACCATTAAAAAAGGACCGGTTTGTTGTGGTCAAATGTCTATGATTTAAGAGATGTAACAGACATATTCTACAAGGTCGTTGACACATTCAGTTAATTACGCAAAAATTTTCGGGAATAAAATGTCGACGTTGAGGTTAATAGTTAGGAACTCTTTAGTTTTGTAACTGCTAGCATAGTCTTGTTATAGATCGCACCGTTAGCGGGTCCGGTCATCTTTCTAATTGTAGTAAATTTTTTAGCGCCCAGGGGTGCCACGTTTATGAATTTTAAAAAATTACCAACAAACATCGATTATTCCTACGTAGTTACTGTGGTAGTTATTAGAGATGTGAATAATGCCGATTCACAGTTGATTGAAATTTAACTGTTTCCGGAGTTGATGTTAACTACGTAATTAGTTTGTTGCGTGGCTTCAAATTATAAGTTTAGGTAGATTATCTGTTGTTGGCTAAAATATATTTATTGTGCAATTTATCAGTGAAACTATTTTTTTAAGGGCTCCATATGACTTGGTACTGTTTTTGTTATCATTTGAATGGTTGTATTATTTTCATTTTAACAATATAACGTTTATTCTCATAGATGAAGGAATAAATTGTTACCTCATCATCATCTTCAAATAATATAATTGTTATTATAAAATTGACAATAATAAATACTTACTTCATTCTCTTAGAGTGCGGCCGTAATGTTACTGGGCCCATAGCAAATGCGTCTTCAACAACTTCCGCAAACCCCATAGCCGGTCTTTGGTTTCTTACACAAAGCTCGTTCGCGCAATGAACCAATATATGCATACAGTGCGTGCAAATGAATCCCATAAACAATGTACCAAAAACACCTACAAAGTTAATGATTTTTAAAACACGCAACTACGCATATACAAGCAAAACATAGTTTTCTAAACGTTATAATCTTATTTTAATTTGATCTGACAAGAACTAACTAATAATTGAAATTTATACTACGGATATTAATGATTTCCTTTCTTAAATAATACTAATATTATTTAATTTTACCTACCAAAAAATAATCCCGCATTTTTAAAGGCGTCGGGCATTGCTAAGATACCAGTGCCAATATTCCCTTTAAGAAGGTGAATCATGGTGTCGAAGTTTGAAGTAGGGTGTTCCAGGTGTCTTTCAGAAGCAGGGTGGTATTCATTTTTAGCTTTTTCGTCCTTTGGAGTAAGGATAGGTCCAGTCGCTAATTCTACTGTTTGAATTTCATTATTATCTAGGGGACTGTTTGGTCCTATGAGTAGTGGTTGTTTTTCGTCGTTCATTTTTATGGGCTTTAAAATCAATATAAGAAACTCATTACTCTCAGAGACTCTTATCACATCATAAAAATTTATCAAATTTCTTTTAACGAGAAAATAACACTAACCACGATCGACAATTCGCAATCGACTGACGGCTGACGTGAGACGTCGTCAGCTGTCGCGAGTGCGAAAGCGATGGCGCGATGCGGGTATGCCGATGCGACGCGAGCGTAGCCGAACCTAATCGAGAAGCTAGTTCATTTATGATTTATGTTGGTATTGAAACCATGAAAAAAAAGTATAATCACAGAGTAAAATTTTACTTCAAATTGTCGCTTCTGGTAAATCTCAAACAGAATTATTCATTATAGTGCACCAAGCTTATCTGGATCGGTACCCTTACCGCCTCTCTAGCCCTAGAGAATTATACATAATAGATTGGTGATAACAATATCTTAAATGATACTGTTGTAATATTGATAATCGTGATGAGTTCCGTCAGAAAATATAATATATAAAAGTTATGAAGGCATCGAAGACAACTATCTCTGTGGCTTTTAACAGCCGTACTATGTCAAATTGACAATTGTCATTGTCAAATCAAACAAAATAAAAGTTATTATTGCATGGTTAATGGTTTTTAAAATAATGTAGATATTTAACTGTCTTGTGTTCATGTTTTTCTTGATAAAAAGTTTGATTTGACGACTATTTACAAAAGTTCTATTCATGGTTTCATAATATCCATCCTAAATAGTACAAGGTTTTTTGTCGGGTGTTCATTGTCAGTAAAATGGGTAATGCGGGAAGCAATCCACCTAAAGAATGGCATAAGGATAATATATCTAAACAACTCGACGCACCATCATCACCGAGTAAAGAGGGAGAAGCTTTTACATTTGATAAAAGATCTGACGATGACCCCAGCGGCCGAGATGACGACAACAACATTGAAGACGGATCTCCATATTATACTAAAGCAGTTCCTGAAAGTAATGTGGAATATCAAGAATCTTCGGACCTACCAACTACGTTAACTGACAGCAGTAATATCGTTGATGATATTAAAGTTTTACCAACAGTATTTAAATGGGAAGGTGGTGGAAAGCAGGTACATTTAACTTGAAACTATGCTAAAGTAATAAGTGGTTATTTTTAATTAACATGTAAGAAGATTTTATCAACAATTAAATAGTATTCAAATACATATGCAAACATTTAGATAACAAAGATGTACCAAATTTATTTCTGTACATTACATCATTGAGCAAGACATTACAATTTTTAGAAAATTAAAGTAATCGTTATTCACAATGTGAACTTTCAGGTTTACATTAGTGGTACATTTACTGACTGGAAGACTATTCCTATGGTAAAATCCCATGGGGACTTTGTTACTATAATTGACTTACCAGAGGGGGAACATCAGTATAAGTATTTTGTTGATGGGGAATGGCGTCATGACCCCACTGTGGTATGTATTGCAATAATATTTTATAACAAACCTCTCATGTATTTAAAATCAACACTGCATTAATCCAGGAGAGTAAGAGGTGTTGGTGCCCTGGAAGCTCTATAGACAGTTGCACTAATTATTGTGGCACTAATGTACAAATCCATGCCTAACATGGATAAGATAGCCCAATTTATTACTCTAGAATTATTTATAAGCT
The DNA here is from genome assembly GCA_027563995.1 of Papilio gigon. Taxonomy (NCBI): domain Eukaryota; kingdom Metazoa; phylum Arthropoda; class Insecta; order Lepidoptera; family Papilionidae; genus Papilio; species Papilio gigon. The sequence goes on along the minus strand of JAODUI010000030.1, from coordinate 4,663,192 downwards.
CTTAGTTATTATGTGTTATTCTAGTTATGATGATTTTACTTTTACAGAAAGTTATAGATAATGGCATGGGTTCTAAAAATAATTTAGTAACAGTAAAAATGTCCGATTTCGAAGTATTTCAAGCGCTAGCAAAAGATAGTGAGGGAATTCACAGTGGTGCACAAACTGAATATTCACAGGTATTGTTTTTTTAATTATTTAACTGTTTGTGTTAAAAAGTTATTTAATTATAGGTGTGGGTGTAAGTAGAGACCACACTACTATTTTTTTCATAACAAAGAGAATTTAACAGAGGAGTTGTCAGTTGAATTTGAAGTTTCATATCTTTGTATTTTTATTAATAGTTTAATGTACACTTTCTTGTTTAGTTTGTATTTTTGTGGAGGAACTGGGGAAGGTATTTGGGATATACCTATGTCCAGAAATGTGTAGATAAAGTGTGATCATTATAGATTTTTATTTGTTAACCAATAAATTTTATTTACTTTCAGGAGATACCACAGTCCAAACCGTGGGAGAAAGTAACAGGCCCACCAATATTACCTCCACATCTTTTACAAGTTATTTTAAACAAGGACACACCACTTTCGGTAATTATATAATATTATTTGATGACATGATGTATGGGACACTGGTGTTAATAACAATTTGTTCCTTTTTTTTGTTCCAGTGTGAGCCTACATTGTTGCCAGAACCAAATCACGTCATGTTGAACCATCTTTACGCTTTATCTATTAAAGATGGAGTCATGGTTCTATCGGCTACTCATCGCTATAGGAAGAAATATGTCACAACATTGCTTTACAAGCCTATATAGACACCTGTTGTTAGTAGAATAGATGTATAATATATTTATGCTTGGTGTAATGTTGATTGACTCACAATGTAATAACAGTCATAGGAAGTAGGTAGTGTGTATATAAGAATAACAAATGGCTTTATGTAATATCTAAAATGATACTGTTGTAATAAATAATGTGATTATGTAAATTTATATAGAAATAAGTATTTGATCTTGAATTTGCTAGCCTTGTTATGAATGCCTCGTGCAATATTTTTAAAATAATTTATTTGTTTTTCATTAGAAAATAGGAAATTCATAGATAACAATTAGCTTTTAACAGCATTCAATTTTATTAATCACATTTTTAAATCGAATGGATTTTATTAAGATGATGGAATGATCTTTTAAAGTGGCCTTAAATAAATAGTGCAAATTAAAAACAACTGTTGTCTTTTATTTTTACACCATTTCAAACATTTATCGATTTTCAATAGTTCGTCAGTTAATAATCGAATTACTACATGCAAAAGGTTTTTGAATTTACATTTTCAAATCATACTAATACGTGATGCGAACATTTTTAAGGGTGCGAGAACGCATAAACGTGAAATATGACAGTTGAAGTTATCTATAGAAATGCATAACAGTGTTTAAAAATTCTTTGGTTATGAATCGATTCGAATTGGTTCGAATATCGACCAAGGACAGATAAATTGTCCCTATATAGTACGCATTAAGACTTGAGGGCGTCGGTAATTATTTTGGTAGTAGTAAGTAAAAGAAAAGTTATTTTGAAATGGAATATATTTAATACATGAAGCATAAAATGAAAAAAACAACAGTACTTTATGTACTACACATTCAGACCTCAGTACGAGGCTAAAATCTGTAGCAATTTGTGCCTATTTGATTTCCGCCATTTTGTCGCTGATGGTAACGGTGGCGAGGAATGGAACTAATAGATTTAACTGTCAGTAACTTCAACAGGCGCGAAAGTGACCAAAAAGGTGTCACTTTCACAGCTGTCTATCAGGAGATCAGTGACTATATATAGGTACACAGTATGACTGAGGTTCCATTGACGAAACATGCATACAACATATTATGTTCAACAAAACATGTAGTAAGATGTTTTTGTAAAGTGTTTCAGTAATGGCAACACAATGACATTTTCATACCTAATTAGTTCAATACTTATTTTACGCTTGTTATTTTAATACATATATGGTTATTTTATAATATTAAATGTATTTTCTACTATTCATTATGGCTTCAATATATCTGGTTATATGTTAAGATTAAATACAATACTGGATAAAGACTTGTGATCTTTTGGTGACAAGTTTAAATTCTATTATAATATTAAGTAGTACTCTAAGATTATTTAATACTAAAAGATGAAGAGAGATAAATTTACAATGTCTTTTTATTTCCATATACAGCTTTGGCATTTTTCTTAATGTTAATTAAAAAAAATAAACATTACGGACCAATTCCTTGAAAACTCACCGAGGAGGAGTGACTGCTTCTATAACTGCGAAAAATATTACCCGCGTAACAGTCAGGCAATAGTTAACTGGTTGTTTATCATTGGTGGAAATTGAATTTAAAACAATAAAAAAAGTAATAATTTTACACTTCTCTACATGACCTTTGTCAAATTTCGCATTTCATACGATTAATATTAAAAAGTGATGCAAAATTTTCACTTAACTAAAAAATATTTGGTATTTTTAATGTTTAGTTTAATTTAGATAAATATTAATTTAGTCCGCTACAATTTCTAACAGCGGCTGCTTATCTTTGTCATTAGAGACATTTGTATTGTTAACTGGATTTTTAAAGTACATTGCTACAGCAATACTGACCAGACATATAGACAAAATTGTGAAACCCGTTATAACAATATGAAACAGTATGTAACAGACCACAGCCGTTATGATAAGTTCCAAAGCGCTTGCGTACGTCTTTAATATTGAATTTAAGTTCTTCAAGAAAAAACTAGTTACTATACCGACTACCGCACTGTTAACAGTTATAAAGAAAACTGTTATATCATATAAAGACTCCATGTCGTGCATGATACTGCCCAGTTCACCTTTGTACATTAAAATAAATAAATTACATATAACAGAGTCGAGATACATGAATACATTTTGTAAAAATATATCGACATTGGAACCTTTGGTTTTCAATAAATACTCATTGTAAGTACCAGCTAGGCAAGAGCAGAAATTTTGGAAGTTTATAGATACAAAGTAAATATTAAAAATTTGAAGCCATATATCTGTGTCAACGTCAGATTGTACTGTGGCCGCATCAAAATTCTTAATCATACAACCCAATGTTAATATGCCTAAAGAAATCCATTGCATAGATGTTAACTTCTTACTAAACAGGAACTGAAAAAAAAAACAATAGTTAATTTACCTAACATATGAGAAAATTATAACATATTGAATGTAAACTAGATGCTTGTCGATTTACTAATGTTTCTTATAAGCTTGTGTTAGAATATGGTCCATGGCAATACTAGAATAGAGGGTTTTGAATCCACAACTGCTAGATCGGTAGTCTGTACACTTAACCATTAGGTTATTAACACTTAAAATTTCATGCATAATAGAATTGCATGAAGTATAGTTGTGATTAATATTTTCAATTAACTTTGATAATGGAACTTACCTGAAATAGTAAAGCAGTAAGAACAACCCGGAATTGCAGGAGGATGTAATATGATGTTGGATCATAATGAGATAAGTTAATAAATGCCAAATTGTTGTAAAAACAATACAACAGTGATGGAATGAAATATAACAAAAGAAGTTTATAGTTTATTACTATTGCTTTAAATATATTTGGCTTGTTTCTGAAACAAAAATTATTAAATACAGACATCACAATTCTTTATTATTGAAAAACATTTAAACATGCAATAAAAAGAGTAACTATGAGTTAGTTTTTTTTTTTAGTATAACTCAATTTTGAATAACACATGTGACATTGTCTTGCCTTTATTCAAAGAAACATCTGGTAAGGAAAAGAATTACTGATTTTCATAGCAATAATAATATAAAAGTTAGTAAGAAAGATAATATGAAATATAACAAGACATTTTATGATAACACTATCTGTATGCATGGCTGTAACCCATTACACATGTTGTTCTAAATGCATTGTGTGGTAACCTATTGTTAGCACACAATGCATTTAGAATATGTGGAATATATTCTTTAGAACAACTTGCTATGAGTTGTCATTGAGAATTTTTAGGACAAGAACATATAGTAATTTATGTTTTTAAATAAATTTACATGTAGCGTTAGATTTAAATTGAAAAGCTGATTTGTTATAATTGAAAGTGAAGGAACAGATCAGAAATGAATTAGAATTATTCATGTATTTTTTTTTGTTAAGGTCATATTCCAAATTTGCTAAAAAAAATATATCTAACACTTATTTTTTTAAAGTTAAATGACAAGTGAGAAGTATAGAATTTGCGACATATTTATTTATATCAATTAACGAAATGATATACTTACTCTCTTTTTAATGTGTAAAATGTAGCTGATATTATTAATTTTAAAAATTCGGAAAGGAATACAACAAGGGTAGTGTTGTAATCGTATCCACCATTTTCAGTTTTCGAAGCAGTCACAAAAACACCTAAGACAGTAAGAAAAAATGTTTATTTAAAAAAATATATATGTATTGAAACAACTTGTAGTAATTTCGACTCATGCTTACATACGTGTAATTTTTTATGCACATACCTTGAAGTACGAATAAAATTATGTACAAGGAAAAAATAATAAATCCTCCTTTATTAGGGAACAATTTATTAAATTCGTTCATTTTTATAGTGTTATAATTTCATATATGTATGAAATTCCTGTTTAGCTTTCAATGAATTTATTTCCCATTAATTACATCTTTTTTTAGAAGATATACACTATATACAATTCACTCGAAAACTACAAGAAGTAAAAGAACACTTTTACATATTACTTTTGTAATACACTGAAGCTGTCACTATGTTGTGAAATGTTGGTGAAATGTCAGAAACAATAATCAATAAATCGCTCTTCACAAAAGCCCCGTACAGGGATGCCAATTAAACCAATGGTTGCGTTTCACTGATTCACTGAAACCTGAATAAATAATAAACGTGTAATGTTTTCCTCAAAAAACAATACGGAAAGGTTCGTAAGCATTAGAGGTACATGAAAAGATTTTTCTTTAACTCTTTTCGAGATTTGACTTACAAAGCTCGTAAAAAGAGATTTTATTTTAAAATTGGTAGCAATTCAATCCTACCAAATCCTACTATAGGAATGAAATTGGAGTTGACATGACAGTAAGTTGTCAAATGTCAATTCTGAGGAATATCTGATATTTGTGAATTTTGTTTGCAAAAACAAAAACCCAATATTTTATTGATAAAACAAACAGGCTAACCACTAAAAGTTCGTGTTATTTGTAGATTGAAAATAAAAATAACATGATGTACAGCTAAAATAGTTATTTGCTTATAACAAGTGACACTGAATTTTCTTCACTTGTGTACTGAATAAAATTGGTATTGTTTGTTTTCCATATATTATAAATACTATGGCAGGCGACGAAGATGATAACACATGGTAAATATATGTTCTTAATACAAACGTTGGTATATTTAGCATTAATATCAATGAATCATGTGTTTATGGCATGTCTTATCTTACGTCCAAATTTTTAATCTCATGTGGAATTTCATAAGACTAAGAAAGTTTCATATGGAATGCAGAAAATTCTGAATCTACTTATTAAATGAATGTTGAAATAATATTTGTTACTAAAAATCGACACTATTGCGTAAATTAAAAAGCTACAATTGAACTAATTTTCTGTTTAATTTCTATTTGGTTAATTTAATAGCTAGTTAACTAAGTTGATTTGATAAATAAGTTTCCCCAACCTCGTCTCTTAACGAAATGTTAAATGTATGAACAATGTATAAGCCAATTCCATTTCCCTAATTGTTTGAAATGCATGTATTTTTAAAGATTTTGATAAACTTAGCCACTTATTTTTTTAGATGTTTGATTTTGTACTGGTTTAAAAATAACATTGTTCATTATTACAGGCTCATTGAATTGGAGTCTGCATTATTAGATGGATGTTCACCACAAGAAATCAATGTTATTACAAAAGGCAAGAAGATTCCAGACAGTCTTCGTCCTGATGTCTGGCTGGTGTGTCTAAATTGTCAAGATGGTGCAAACCAATTACTTCTTTTTGATGAAATATTCGATTTACCAAATCAAAATGAACTAAGGGATGATGTTAAGAAGTTTGTTCAAAGGTTAGATAACGAAGATGAAGAGAAACTAGCGGTAATATCGGATATCGAGTCTATTATCACATTTTATTGTAAATCAAAGTCAATTTCCTATTCATCGAATAATGGTTGGATTGAAATTTTGTATCCATTATTAAGTTTGAAACTACCAAGGTCTGATACATACAATTTATTTGAAAAAGTAATCAAGCTCTACATTCCAAAAGGCTGTATAACCAACGGTGTCCCCTTTCATATTTTACGACTGGTCTTACAATATCACGATCCGGAACTTTGTTCTTTTTTGGACACGAAACGCATTACACCAGAACAGTACTGTTTACCCTGGCTAAGATCTCTGTTTGCGGGAACCTGTAATTTAGAAGTGGTTCTATTTATGTGGGATTTATATTTTCAAAGATCAGACCCATTTTTCATCTTCTTTCTCTGTCTAATCATGATTGTAAATGCCAGAGAGCAGTTGCTTCAAATGAAAGGTGAAGAAAAGTCTGCAATCATAGAAACTTTGGTAGGCATGCCTGGTGACTTAGAAGCCAATGATGTATCAGACTTTTGTTCCTTAGCTCATTATTATTCATTGAAAACCCCACAATCATTCCGCGAAGATGTTTTAGAAGTACTTTTTTCTGAAAGCGGTTTAGAAATCAATTCCAAACTTTATTCCCAAGCTCTATGTCTACCCGTCGCTGTCCATGAACTAATTGAGAGTGCTACAGTAGATGCTGCAGACGTGGACAGTGTTAAATTTTTCTTAGTCGATTGTAGACCAGCGGAACAATATAATGCAGGTCATTTATCTACTGCCTTTCATCTGGACTGTAATCTGATGTTGCAAGAACCAAATGCCTTTAACACAGCTGTACAAGGCTTACTGAATGCGCAACGACATGCTCTAGCGGCCGGCTCACTGGCTGCAGGCGAACACTTGTGCTTCGTCGGTTCAGGACGAACTGAAGAAGATAGTTACGCACATATGGTTGTTGCGTCGTTTCTAAAGAAAAACACGAAACATGTGTCAATGCTTGATGGTGGTTTTGTAGCGATTCACGATTATTTCGGTCCTCATATGACTGATTGTCTTGAAGAACATAACATTTCTACATGTCTCGTTTGTGCTCCTAATAATAACAATGTGAATAACGAACCTCGTAAAGCGAAAGTCCGCGAGAACGTACCAGCTATACAACTTTTTAGTAAATTGTCATCCGCGATGAAAGCTAAGAGTCAGGAGGTTAAGGGTAAATTGATAGAATACATTGTTAATCCTAACGCGACAGTTAATAACGGGGAGTGGCATGTTTCCGCCAACGATCGTAAAGATCACCGATATAGAAACGTTCCACCAGTCTTTAGTATAAACGATGAAGATGACGATTCGCATTCCGATTCGCGTAGAGATATCATGAATTCAGATTCTCTAGAAGAAACAGTCGAACTGCAGACATTCCTAAAAGGGCACAACGTCATAGATAACTTTCAATGTCAAGAAGTTTTACTTAACGGTTACATGCATGATTCATATTTAATAGTCACAGATACACATTTGATTATATTACGTGAAACACCTAACAAACGTGGCTTTGCGAAAATATTATCGCGACGACCTCTATCGACTATTGTTAAAATAACAGCAAAGAAACGACACCCGGAACTTATAACGTTCAAGTACGGCATTCCGAATGGCGATGACCTACTCATCAAAGATATGGATCGCTTCCTTATACCGAACGCGTCCGTCGCCACTAAAGTCGTCTCCAACCAGATAGTTCAGCAATTGGATAATAAAATTCAGTAATATTCACCTTCAACTGATAACAAACATCGAATGTTAGTCATTTTAATGTCGATTAAATTTTTCGAATTGAAATTTATTTAATATAAATATAAATAATTAATATTTTGAATTATAACGACGAAGTAACACGTGCATCAGCATGATGTCCATATTTCGGGTAATAAAAATATTTAGTATAATTTTAAAAGAAATAATAAAAATTCTATTTATCCACTGAACATTTCATGTAATACATTGTGTTACACTCCTCTCTGGTAGTATATTAAAAAAAATATTTGAAATCTATATAGAAAAATAGTATTTCAGTTGTCGCTATAACCATTTACTAATCGCATTTTATGTAAAATATAATATAAATAAAATCCATATTGCACATAGTATCTAAATATGATAAGAGATATATGTCTTCAATTTACTAAATATAATTAAAAATGAGTTGCTGCGATTATAACAATATTTAATATATTTACATTAAATACTATATATCTGTTCGTTATAAACATTACAGTTTTAGTGTTTTATATTTTTTTTAATAAGATTGCTTGTATACAATAGTTATTAGATCACTTACGTGCATTTGATAAACGCACAATTTAAAAAACTTGCCATTTATGTTTTATAAAATTCGGTTAACAAATACAATAAAATATTGCATAAAGAGGCAGACATTAAAGTACCTGCTTCTAATTTTTCTTTTATCCTATAACTTTTTAATTTTATAAAATTCTGTATTTTACTTTCGCGTTCCTAATTTAAGTCATTAAGATATTTTTTTTCTTTAATATACATTTGATCTCCGATTTTGTATGAATTACGATAGATTGGATATATTTTAAAATTAACCTACGTTTTCAATTATCGATTTCAAGAAATTTTCAACTAGATTACCGTCTTATAAAGCTTTATTAATTATTAATATGTAATTTTACTTATAAGGATGGATAAAATGGATGGATATATATTTAATGTCAGAGTTATGGATGTTAGGGTTACATTGAATGAGATACCAAAATTACAGCAAGTCAAAGTAACGTCAGTGTTAGAGAACAGTTTACGACACCATGGTCTTGTGCTGAGAAAATCTTTTAACACGAACTTTAAATATGGACATTGGTAAGGATGGGTGGATGGAAATGACAAAAGTCAAATAAATTGATCTAAGAAATGTTTGTGTCAACCCTGCATGGGTGGAATAGGGCTGTCCCTAGGAATGTTTTTTAATAAGTGACAACACGAATGTAGTTTTATAGATTGCACATTTTTTTTTCATTGTTCGTGGCTCCGACCACTTTATAAGTAATGTCATACAAATAGGATGAATTTTCGTTGTGATATAAACCACATTATACTTAAAATAGAGTTTTTATTAGAAGTATTGTTAGAAGTTTATTTAACTACCATTGATGTTATAATTATTTTATTCCAATAAAATTATGTGATAATTTATGATTCGACATTTTATTGTCTACCATACGTATCTAAGTGTTTCCGAGTAGCGACCAGCGTCCACGAACTGCAGGTGAAGGTCCATTATTGGGGTTACAACTAGGAAGACATTTTTATGAAAAAATAAATATTATGCCAATCATTTTTCAAAAAAATAGAGACCGTAGTTTACTAGAAGTGTTACGCCAGTGGACTTCGTAAAAATGAAACTACAATTTCGTGAAGTATTGAAATATTTTATTACCCGGAAATCTAAGAGGCTTAAAACTATAAGATCATAAAGATAAGAAAAATGTCATATAGTTGAAAAGATTTACATTCTGTATTTTTTTTTGTATGTCTATCCATTAATCAGTAATTTTTATTTAAAGCAATTAGGATACAAGTGTTTTTACAAACAATTTTTATATCGAATAGGATCAGCAGTAAGATGATTTAGTATATTTTTATATTTATTATATTGTAAAACATAGTTTACAATTGAAATAAAAATAATGTAGTACAAAAAATACACACTACCAGAACTATGCAATGTTATCCGTTGAAAATCAATTTGTGACAATTTAAAAAGAACACTGATAAATTATTCTGATAAGATACACGTTCGCTGGATTAAAATCAGTAAAGTCAAAATTACCACAGATAGTGATATGTATTTTTAGTATACCTTTTTTTATTTTTATACGTTCGTGGTAAAATCTACAGATGGCGCCACTTGCCATGAACACAAAAGGTCTTGTCATTCAATTCGTGAGTTTTGACTGCAAACATTTACATGTTGCCATTTATTCTTTATAAAAAAACAAGACTATGTTTTATACAAGCGTTTCAGTGAAAACTCAAGGTTAGACTAACAGGGATTCATTTGTAGCTGCTGACAAAATTTAACCTATAAAAAATCAGCTCTTTTTTTGTATTGTAAATTTGTAAACAGAATGCTTCAAGGAACATTTTTTAAATCTGTGAGTGTGCTGTCCGCTTTTTCATATTTGAGTTAAAAGATCACAATATCCTTATGTTAGATTTAAAACGTCAGAATTAGAAGAAGCAATACACGACAATTCTTATAGTAAACATTTACATATCCCCTTAACATTATTTGATCCCAAGTAACAAAGAGTTAGGTAAGTCTGTCCTGTTTTATATTGTTTCTAATACGCGGGATCTTTCAAGCTACCTATCAAGATAACGTTTTTTACATCTTATTTTAAAGGATTTTTCCCAGGCAACATTGATATGTTTAAGTTTGGCGATTTTGATAAATCTAGGCACGTAAATTTAAGGTCGTCACAATATAATATTTTGACAGCTAACGGGGCTTAGTATTCCGCTGCCATATGCCCATTAACAATGTTATCACTGTTTTATACTGTTTTTTGTAAGGATGAGGCATTTGTTGGTGACTTTTGGCAGTTGATCTTGGGAATTAAATGTTAACAATAATGCCATCTCACTCATTCTCTTTAAAAGAAAAGGGACAGTAATAACAAGAAATTTTGAGCTGTCAGAATTGACAACCACATTGTGACGACCATAACGACTTTGAGAAGCCGTTAAATTTAACTTAACATGATAATTATTATAATAATTACATTACTTAATTTCTTAACATTAAATGAACGGTTTATTTTACATCGTATGATAAAATATCCAGTATTAACATTCAATATAAATTTAAAAGTATAAGTATAGAAAACTGTCAAGAAACAAAAACTAACCTAACAACCACAACGATGTTATATAAAGGTGATGTTATATATGAACGATAACAAAACGAATCTTATTTTTACACGTTTATAAATTAATTAAATACATAACAATGCATTTTTCTACATAATAAAATAACAAGGCAAGTCAAGCTATTTGAAATTAAACATACAGCAGTACTATATTAAAATGATATTTATCACAGCCCAATAATTAATTTCATTTAAAATATGTATAAAAACAGCTGTCAAACAATTGTTTTGAGGCTTATAAAAGGTATGGAAAGAATTACGTGTGAAAGAGACAAGGTGCTGGCGTTTGATAAGCTGGATCCCAATTTTGTAGTGTCATTTGATTCTTGAGAGTACGTCGATGGTTTTATTAAATCCACTGTAAAGGAAACATTGGTTAAGTAAGAATTTTATAGCAAAAGAATCTCATACAAGCAATGTTAATGGAGATGCTCCAGTCAAGATATAAAAACTACAATATTTGTGTAATCATCCCAAAAATTGTCTCTTTTACAACTAATATTATATTACATTTTTTTGATTGTGTAACTTTTCATACATACCTATAACTGTATCGTTTCTAACGTCCGCAAATTTGTCATCAATACTCCTGAACTCGGGTATGGTGCTTACGCAGGTCACCTCCAGCCTGCCCGTCGCCACCAGTTGTATTTCAGAAACTGACACGTACAGGTCCCGGCCACGGCTCGGTCGTCGACCCCTGTGACGACTGTTCGTTCGGTTCGCGTTTGTCTCTTCAACATTACTGACTAATTCAATCTGTAAAGTTAATCGCTAAGTTAGTTAAACATTATAAAACATTTTGAAAACCTAAGATTATGTTTTTTTTTATAAAAGAAGGGGGCAAAGCAGCGGGATCACGAGGTGATCATCGATGCCCATGGACATCCTGTCATTTACTAGCGCATTCAAAGTTCTATAATTGTAATTTAAACAGTTCCTTAGTATAGATTTCTCATACTAGTAATAACTTAACGTTGTTCGTCAGTAATTAACAAGTAGTTTGTGAACATTTAACGCTTTTTCGTACGACTGTTATAGTCAATTATATCTTATAATTCCAATGGTTTATAGATGCTAGTATATAAGAACATATTGTATGATTTAAAATTTTATTAGATTTTTAAAATTCCTCCGAGCGTAGTGGCAAAGTACTGCTGAGGTCAGATGGCTAGGGAATTGTAAAGATAGGATCGCTGGGTATTCGTACAACAATCTTGTGCGAGACGTATCGCTCTGTCTTTGGATAGCATTTGAATAAAACGACCCTTTAGAGAATACATCGTATTGGCTCACGTGAATTCAAGATTTACAATTGTATAAAATATTTTATTTTTGTATTTGAATATTTATTTCAAAAACATTTCTACATATTTAATAGAAATATAGGAAACAATATATACGACACGTACTGTTGGTTTTTAGGTTAGATAATTGCATACGAAGAGGTCGTTGGTAATTCGATTAAGCTAGTTTTTCCAGTCTCATTTTTCGATTGCCAATCAATCTAAGTTAGTAAACTGTTACAGTAATATAAAATTGTGTTGGTGCTACAGGAGTGAAGTCTATTAAAGTGGTAAGGTTATAAAAATATTCTTTGATTCCTATAATTGCTATTGTCAACATAATTTGATAAAAAGATAATTTTTACTTTAATTTGCACTTAACTTATCTACAATCTGATGCTGCACCCATAACTTTTTACATTTTATTTAAATTGACGTGATAAATTAAGAATGGTACATTGGAGGGGAATTACAATGAGTTCTTAGAAGTTAAATACTTTAACACGTTCGCTGTGGACCCAATTTTTGCGTACTTTCCGTCCCTGCGGTACGAGATGTTATCGACCCGCTCCTTGACTAGGCGTTAGTGCGACACGCGGTCCATTAGACCCCACCAAAATTTAACAAAGTTATGCTCTTCACACCACAGCAAAGTACACGTTTTTCCTTGCCACATCACAGGGAAGTTGCATTAGGGATGATTTAGACTTGGTTTCGCTGCGAACGTGTTAAACGGACGACGTAATTTTAGTAATATATGAATTAAACGGAATTTGTGTTTATAAAGAAGTAAAAAACAACAAACTCTTAAACGAAATTTCCGAGAAGAATTGTATAACACCGTTACACATTTAAAAAATCAGCCAAGTCAATTAGGCTAGGGGTACAGAAACATTTTTTTTCCATAGAGAATTTTACCGATGACTGTTTTTTCAGACAGTTTGAAAAAGTAAAAAGAAACAGTCATTTTCTCTTACACAAAATTTATTCCTACCTGATTTTCCTTTAAATTACATCCGGGTGCTTTTGTAGCGACGTGTGAGACGTGGGTGAGCGCGAGCACCGGCGGCGACACGCTGCCGCTCTCGTATTCGAACGGCTTCTGCAATCCTCTCCTTCGCTCGTTCAACGGGACACGATACTTATGGGAATGGACCACCAGTTCATCCATCTGGAATTAACAAATCCATTAAAAGATGGTAGCCAGTTCTACTCCTCTTCTCCGTGCGATGCTAATTATATAAGAAGATGGGAAGGGGAAATGGATTTGACAGTGGAGGAGACGTGTAGAAAAGAGAATAGAAAAGAAGCTTTCTCTGTTTATCCTCGGATATGTGCTTTAAAGGTGCACCCGAAACTGTCTCAATTATGGACTGGTGTTTTTTTCTCTTGTAGTTTGATTTCAGGTATCGGCTCACGTACCATAAAGTAAGTATTACGAAAAGTCACAATAATTACCTAAAAGTCTCTAGTCTCTTGTTGTTCAAAAATTTGGACACTACCAGCTAAACCGACGAGAGAAATGCGTTGGCAATGACGGTTGTTAAAGTTTAAATCTTATAAGCACTTACCTTTCTTCCATTAATGAACCAGGTGACATGGGGCGCGGGGAGCGCGGGCGCCGTCGTACAGTTTGCACGGAGCGTCTCACCGAAGCTGATGTATCGTGTAGGGAAGTCGATCCGCGGGTGATGCTTTTGTGGATCTAATGAAATAAAATTATATACTTAACTTCTAAACATACACTCCAAGGAGTAAGCAGACCAAGAGTAGAGTAAGCTTGTGTTAGGATATAATTTACGATAATAGCTGAATAGTGGGAATCGAACTTATGACATGATCGGAAATCCGTACCCTTAACCATTAGGCTATTGCCGCTTAATTACATATACACTTTTCTATATTAAATTGTGTAGTTGTTACATATGGAAGTAGAAAAAAATATTTTATTAAACTATTTATACTTTAATTATATAGACAGCGTCTAATGATAATCCGCTATAATCTTGTCTGTTAATCTTCTTACCAGTTGATTAGGACTTAACAGTTGAGCCATAGGCAGTTTTACATCGTTATAATTACATATATTTATAACAATTACTTACACCCAAACATTTAGTTTATACAAAAGGAACAAGGATTTAGATACCTAAAGAACTAAATGATTTATTTTTTTGATTAATCATTTTTTTTTAAATATTTGTTGTTTAAATACGCAATTAATTCATAATTGTTTAAATATAGAAAAAGAAAACACCAAAATTCCTTTAAGAAAGAAACTTTTACTTTATTGTATAAAACGTGAAGACTTAAAATCAAAATGTCATTAAACAACCTTATGCTATGTAAAAGTATTCAAAAATAAAATAGTTCATCTTCTTTGGAATGACGTCGTTTTTCTTATCGACGTTGCATTGTTTAATTAGCTTTCACTTGTTTCCTTCTTCAGATGTAAGACCACGCGAAATGTTTCTAGGATTTATGTTTCCTCTACTTGTGATTTATCTCTCCCTTTCTGCTACAAAACTGTTTGGCAAATGTTTTTCTGTCATTGAGATTCAGAACGATACACGTAACGCTTTTTGCCGGCAATAAATAACAAAATTTACTCGCCGTGTTTGTGGAAACAAACTGAGCAAGTTTGATTTTAATTATTTATTTGCGCGTTATGTTGCATAATAATCCGGCGAGCGTTTTGCTGTCATATTAATTTCTGTTGTCGACAATTCTTCATTTTCGTTTTTGTTTTTTTTTCTCATCATTTCTTTGTCTACTATCAGTTACTATTCACATGTGTCGGCGTATCCAGTCTATGTACGAAGTCACTCGTGCGAAAGCCGATGGGAATCCTAACTCGCAACCATCTTGGGCCACGAATGAGCTAACTCCAATAAGTATATCTTGGCCCTGGAACGTGTATGTCAAAGGTCCACCGGAGTCACCCTGACAGATTCCTACACCGCCTGCTCCGTTCGTGCAAATGTTAGATTCTAAGATAGCATTTCCATATATTGCGCGGCACTGTTGCGTCGATATAGCTTGAAGGAAGATATTCCTTATCATGGTGTTTGTTGTGGGATTGCTGAAATCAGAGTATCTTCCGTATCCGGCTGTTTTGAGCCAATGTCCTGTGAAATCCACGTTAAGCCAAGATCCATTCGGCAGAGCTATCGGTCTAATTGCATCTGAGAAGCTGACGTGGACGGGTAAGTATAGGATAGCGATGTCATTGTTGAGAGTTCTCGGGTTGTACTGTGGATGCACGGCGATCGTGAAAGTAGGTATTCTGACTCCTCCGTGGTATAGGAACGGTGAGCCGAGGACGACAGTGAAACGCCAAGCGGTGAACCGGCCGTCATTCCAGCAATGAGCGGCTGTCAGCACTCTTGTTTGTGATATTAGAGATCCGCCGCAAGCTGACGGAGAAGGAAGACCTATGACGTCGACCAGTAGACCTGCTAGGTACGGGTGCGATTTAACTGGTGCGATAGTTCCTCCGACGATGCGAGACAGTGGACCGATTAACCGTTCTGAATGTTCTATTCTGCGCGCATCCTCCATTCCTGATTCTAGACTCCATTTAGAAACGTTTTGTTGCCATGTCGCCAACGACCATGCGGCGTTGGCTAAGAGACAAGTCAACAACAGAAATGATTTCATTTTGAATTTGTATTGTGCAGATGTTAGTAAAGCTAAGGTTTATATATTAAAGTGTAAGTTTTATCTCTCTTTAATCGTGATGACGTTCCAGAGGATTTATTTGATAAATCATTTTATTACCTTTAATTAAAATGGATTACCTTTAAGTACATTTGAGAAAAATAGAAATGTTCATTAAAAATTGCTTTATTTTTTTTATTATATTTTAATAATTTAATTATTTTAATGGTTTTAAAAGTCTCTAATATATTCTTAATCGTTAACAAATTGGTTCTGAATGATATTTTTTCAAGGCCGTAGAAATTTTTTTAAAGTGTATTTTTTTATTTTTTAAAAATTGAATACAAAAAATGACAAATATATTTACTTTAATTTTCTAGAAATGACATAGACAAAAATTACAGTTGGAAAAAATATTTTCGAAAAACATTTTTACTGTGACTGTACTTATCATAACATTATTTATGACCCCGCTTAGTTGGGGTTTAACAAATAATTTTCTACTTACGGCTTCATAACAATTCTCCTGATTTAAATTGTAGATTGACGAAAATTTTAATAACATTATCTTTTTTGGATTTCCTCAATTTACGTAGACGAAATAATCCTTAAAATTGATTAATTTTGTTTCGTCAAATCTTTTAATGTTAATTATCGGACAATAAACTATACAGAAGACTCTTAATCAATCAAGTTCAAGACTGTTTTTATTTTAAACTAGCTGATCCCGCGAACTCTGTTTCGCCTTTAAGGCAATAAATAATTTATAAATAACATAAATAATAATTTTTAAGACTGTTACTAGAGTTTTTCTAATTTTTCTCACCTTTTAAACCATCCCTAGACCTCAACGAACATTCCAAGACCAAGATAAGATAAATCCGTTAAGCCGTTCTCGAGTTTTAGCGAGACTAACGAACAGTAATTAATTTTTATATATAAATAGATACTAGAACTTTATTCCTCAAACAAGTTACACGGAATAATTCCCCAATCACCATTTTACCATCGAACGTTCAGACACACGGCGGGTATCCATCCTTATGTAGTTGATGTGCCACGCGTTCGGACGAAGCGATTCGAGACATCGTTCCTTGTGCGCACTGCAAAGGATTGGAACAAGTTGCCGGCGACAGTTTTCCGTCCAAGTATGACCTCGGAGCCTTTAAGGGTAGAGTGAATAGGCATTTGTTAAGCTAGCGCGTATCATATTTAGACTGCTTCACCACTTAACATTAAGCGGGATAGCGGTCAAGCACTAGCTTAATCAGTGTACAAAAAATATCCAGTTCAAAACTGCAGTAAATTAGAGTTGAGTCCTTGCTAAACAGTTGTACATTATTAACTAAGTCTTACTATTATTGTTAATGCGTACTTGTGGATGTTTGGATAGATATTTTAGAACATATCACCAGAACGGCTTCTTGGAATTGGATGAAATTTGGCATAGGTATAGAATAGAAACAGTTAGAACACACTGGAAGATGTAGACTTAATTAAGTTTTCATTTATTTCCGTGCAAACGGAGTATCGGGCAACCACTTGTATATTATCATAACTTTTAATTTGTAAAGAAGAGAAATGGTTAAGAAGATTATTCATTTAAAATTTGACTGGAGTAAGTTTAGCCTGTTTTAAAGAGTGAGTTACAAATACAATTTACTTTCCATTTACTTGAACATTGTGTTTTCAAATTTACCAGTAAACGATCTGAAATTGCATTTAAACCGGTGCACTCTTACGATATCGTCGCACGCTCTTTAAAACCTTTTCGAGCGTGTCGGCTGCTCGCAGGTGGACAATTTAATTCAACTTCTATACTTTGTTTAACAGATACGGCTTTTATATGGCTTCATGTCTTTCTTTTAAACGTTCCATTTAAAAGAATAAAATCTTCTATAAACATCGGTCTATCTACATAAATCTTCATCCGTTCTACACACATAAATTAATATAAGCTTACTTACGTTTTTATTAAACCAGTGCTGCTGCACCACAATTTGTTATGTTGTAAAAAATGTTAATGCAGTAATGAAATAATTAATGTTCAATTATAATATTAAGTACCAACACTATTTTTAAGCTTATACTAACAGTTCTATGGATTTTTATGATCTGAAATAAATCATTATTATTATTAAAATATTTGGAATATCTTGTACAATTAGAATAATACCAAAAACTTTCAATACTAATGAATTCATGACCGTATTAGAAGATTATACAATCTGTGTTCATGTTGTTTAAAAATAACTAAATATTTAGATAAAAATTCTAATACATTGATAGCGAATTAAATATCGTATTTAGTAGTTATCCATTGATGGAATTGTCAGGGACTATGTTTACTGCGCATGTTGCGATAATTAAAAAAAAAAGCTTTAATTCCGTAGCTCTCAGCTGGTGTTAGTTAAGGGAATGTTTTACAAATTAATCAATTTATAGTCGTATCTCAATGTTGCAAGGTCGAAACTTCAATAAATATTTTTTTGAAATATTTAAAGTTATTTGATATTCATATCACGACGGGCTCGCTTCGTGCATTGAAATCGTATGCTAATGATTGTGTTTGCAAAGGTAGCGAGATGGTAATTTTTCGTTAAAATGTTCGTGTATATCTAGTTGAGACTTTACGTTATTTATAACCAGTTAACAAACAATTTGATCGTTAATTAAATGTCATAGTTATTATTTTAATCAACGCCCTTTGGATATATTTGTAATTTCATATTTAATGTAATTATTATTGTTATTGTAAAACAAATGTATTGGACAAACATCCAACCGTTCAATCTTTCGCATAGAAAAAATAAAAATGATTATTTTATTGGAAATGTTGGTACAAAGATAAATGACGTCACACTATTTGTTCGCTATCAGTGGAACAGTAATGAGTCAGCCGACAATCAACTCTATAACCCACAAGCTAATTATTGTTAGCATTGTGTTTTATATTATACTTTGCGTCTTTACACAACAAACTTCGATACACACAGTTAAATTTAAAGACTAATTTTATCAATGTAACCTTGTTAAGTTTAGAAGGACATATTTAAAAGGAAATTGATCTATTTAAATTAGTTGTATTATAATTTGTACTTATCGGTCACAAATTGATTACAAACATGTTGAGTTGATATTTTATTTTTAACAATTTATCAATTTCATTACGACAAATTGTAAACAATCAGTTTGGTATACAAGTATATAGTAAAAAATATTAAAGGAAAAAGTTCTTAGCAATCTGTCCTTAACAAATACTACGCAACAGATTTATTTCAACCAAGTATTAATAAAAAGCTGATACTTACGGAAAACTGTAAGTTGTTTGACGGTGGACTCTTTAGTATAGATGGGCGTATCCATAGATACTTCGCAGGAATAACTGCCGCTCGCTGCGAAGTCTAAGTTCTGTAGGATTATCGAGTTGTCCGTCGCCAGCGCTATCTGAAAATAAATTATAGGATAATATGTATTTTGCTCTAAACAACTGAGAATAACTACGTTTGGGCTCTTATAATATTTGTGTTTTTAAATGTTCTATGTTTGATCTTCAAGAGTAGATTTATTTCAAGATGTACGAAGACAAGTCGGAAAATTTGAAATGAAGAAATTAGGGGTTTAAAATGAGTAATATATGACTTTAGCCGTTCGTGAAACCGCGAGCTTCTGAAAGCTTATAGACGTGAGTGTTATCTTCGATACGTGACTCGGAATTCCAGCGCTGTAAGAACAATTCGTCGTGAATTTAAATTTTATAAGGAATATAAATCTAGATGTAATGATGGCTTAGTATTCCATTTCACGTCGAATTAAACTTGCCGTTTCCCAGTTGGAATTTTATGAAGATCTTATGAGATTACATTTATTTTATATATTTTTATTTAATATGTGTAAATAAACCACTTAACAGGAAATGAAGGTGTCGTTACCTTGAAAAGTTCTTGCTTAGGTTATTTGTTACCTTTACTTAACTTTAAAGTAAATGTACCTTGCTAATAATACAAAGATAAAAGAATAATTTCGTATTTCAGTAAAGAAAAAATAGCCAAATACAGTTGTTCGTATAAAAGCTTAAAAATATAACCAAACCTAACGAGAAATGGAATTTTAAATAACACGCGTATACATTACTGTTTCATAGAGACTGGCCACGCAAGTCTAATTGTGTTTGTAGGTAACAATAATATAAATTGGCACGTAGCGAATAGTTCCTACCTAGAGGAACTATGTGACCCGGCACTGGGGTCGACCTGTTACGCCCTCCTGCAGTCAAATGAGCTATGTGCATGCAAGGGAACGTAGCAGCGAATTAATTTTAGTGCAACTTTGCATTTCACTTTTGGCAGGCGCACTTCTTAATAATTTGACACTCGCATAATTTACGCCATTTACTAACCATTTAATAAAGAAATATAACAATTATATAAATCTCAATGCCTTAATACTCAGATTACAAGACTTAGATATTATATAAAGGAATTGTTTAGTGATTTCATACCACGCGCACACTAGTTTTGAACAATGGGCCAATATGTTTCCAGTTAAGTTCCAGGTTTTCGTAAATCTTTATTAACGTTTTTGCTATCACATGAAAATGAAAAACAACTTTGATTCATCCATTTACGTTTAACGAAAAATCCTAGGTTAAACAAGCAAGTTTGAAACGAATCGTATTCACTGAAATATCATGGGAAAAGTAGTTTCGAAATTAAATATTTAGTAAACCTTTTACAGCGCGTTTCCGTTGTAAATAGCTTGGTTATCCTACACGTAACTTCGACCCGGAAAATTAACTCGGCTCGGCTATTACACGGCTGGCATCCGTGTTTGTTGCCTTTTAAGGTGTTTGTATATCAAGTGAATTTGCGAAATTTCCTCTGCTCTTAAGCTGAGTGACGATTACGACGTGTTTTTGTTGACACGTACAAAGGGTAACATTTGCCTCCCTTCTCCATGTTCAGAATTCAGATAATACTACACTGTTTAAATGAGCCCGATTTCATTTATTATTTCGTAATGTAAAATAAGGTACTAACATTTACAACAGCTCCTGGGGTTGTGAAGTTTCTATAGGGCGGTTTCCTGTCCCTAATGTACTGGAATATCTTGGTGCCGTGCCTGAGGAAGACGACCTTGTCGAGTAGATGCGGCGGCACGTCGTGTGCGCACCGCAGCCGCACTGCACCTCCACGCACCGCCCACCTATCCATCTGCAGCTCCACGCGCACCTCTGTATGACCACGACCTGGAAACAGTATTATAGTAAATGGTTTAAAGCACATGCATCTGTACCATCTCTACTTTATCTTATAATGCCATGTTCCTAGGTACCGTCCACTTTTGTTAATAAGGCTTAAATTGATGACATACTCAAAGGGTACACGCATAGGATTTATCTGCAGTTTTATTTTAAAACATTCATTCGGCTTAGAGCCATTAAACAAAGAATTTAAATTAGCAGATGCGGTAATGGTCTTAAAGATTGATTTATTGATCATTTGGCATGTTTAAAGAATTTATTTACCTTGAATTATAACTACATAAATATTATGTTTCAAGGATAATCAAATAATAAACTGAAATGCAGTAACGTTTCATTTCGTCGCTTATTGTTTAAGTTGGTGCAAGCCTGTAACTTCTCGGCTCGTGACGTAATTTTCCGTTACATGCCAGTCCTTCGATTCGATTGAAAGTCTAAATTAAGTTAACTGTAGTTATGTTAAGTTTCATACATGGCGGTTATATTGTTATTTGACTTTTTAATTATTTCATTACAATTGTGTAATAAAATGAATTTGTAAAATAATTGTAGCTAGTGTAAAATGCTAGAATGTGATACTAGAAATACGTTGAAGTTTAGAAGTTTGGGACTAAAATAAAATTGCGTATTTTGTCTATGATTAAGGGTTTTGATTCTGTTACAAGAATATTATCGTTGGAAATAAATATTGTATTTACACCGGTATCACGCTAATATGAAACTTTTTGTATTGTTTTTTTTTATTTTATTAAACTTTTCACCTTACATTGTAGTGGCTGTATGTTTACTTTGGAATGTATATCTAATTCTTTATTGACGTGGTACGATTGACCGTTGTAAAACATGCACATGTGTGTGTGCGTTGTGTTCAAATTTTAAATTCATGAGAAATGCACGTACCGACGGCAGAGGTGCCATTGCTTTGTTATAAATGCAATGAATAAAAGTAACCAATTTAAAAAAAATCGTAGGCTTCGGCTATAAAAAATTAAACTGACAACCCTTTCAGTCGATTTACAAAACAGCGATAAATGTGTTCCATTCTTACACAAAATGACTAATAGAAATCTCCGTATCACAATTGAATTGTACAAAAAGATCTTATAATAATTAAAAATTACAATTTTATGCTCTACATTTACCAGACTAATTTAAAATAACAAGTTTGTTTCCTGCCTTTGGTACATATCATCTTATCACGGAACTTGTCCAACCATTGCCGTATATTGGACTACTTTAACAAACCTTTACGAATATCTCTTAACATTCACATCAAACGTGTCAAATATAGATTATAACAGCGTTTTTTTTTTACTTTACGTGCATCGTTCATGCATGATCGTACAGAATCCAAACGGAGCGAAGGTCGTACATAATTCACCCTATCCGGCCGCGCACAAAGCGTTCCGCTCTCCCGCACCGCATTCCCACATCACGGCTGTACCTCAGCAAAGATATCTACACATTCGTGTTATATTTCATCTGCATAAAACAATATTTGAAGCGCCAATAGCCTAATGGTTAAGGGTATGACTGTCAACATTCGACTATTGACGTGAACCATTTTCTAGCTCTCTAGCATATATTAGTAAATTAACAAAATTCTACAAACAATTTAATAAAATAACATACATACAAAAAACATCATTCTTAGGTGACGTTATTTGTTTGCTATTGTTAACGCTTTCAAGAGATACAATAGTGTTAATTACTTTATTTTACTAAATAAAAGATGGGTCCATACATAACTTTAGACAATGCTTTACTTTGTTAAGCTAGCGTTTGTATGTCCCACAGTTCTCTCACACTTCTGTAGCTATTACATTATTGTAAATTATGTTCTTTCGTTGTTATATCTAGAAATTAAAAGAATCTTAATTCTTATGCCTAATCTAATCATGACACTTTTTAAATCCTTTTTATACCTAAACCACTAATGAAAGTACGTAACTTTAAAATCAGTAAATTTAACGCGCCATTACTGATACTGCGAATGTAAAAACATCAAAATTAAACGTTTCCTTATCTTTGTTATATGATTACAGCTACAATTCAAATTTTAAGAGGCTTATAAAGGAAAATAATGAAACGTTATGATGCCGATTGCGTCACAATGAGTTGATTTCGTGTCACACGACCGTTCTTGTTATAATATCAACGGTCGCGACATGATGTTACAAATTTACTTAATTAGCATTTACTACTAAGTTGTACATTCTAGATTGTGCAAGCGAAACTATTTTATATGTGCCTTTATATCTATAATATAAAAAAAAGTGTTGTTAAGTGTAAATCTCGAGAGCATCTTAACCGATTTCGCACATTCGTTTTTAGAGTATCCCTTGATGTACGGATTTCTTACGGAGTAGAAATTAAAAAAAAATTGCCCGAAAACTCTAAAAACAACTCTTCTCTATACTAACATACAATCTATTCGAAATAATAATTATTTAAAAGACAATTTGAGCTTTTTAATACCATACCATAATGTTTAAGTGTTAATGAAGAGGTTCATGTAAGACAAAACAATTGAGTTTTAGTCTGTAGGAAGTTCGCCGGGTCAGCTAGTTTAACATTAAAATGAATTAATAACTAAACCTCGTAGGTTTTAAGAGAGATTACGGATTTCATTTAGACTTTTTTCGTATCTCTATTTCGTCTATTTGTATCGCAAAGCGAAAGTAACGTGGAATTAAACTTAATAAATTAATGTGTAAATAAATGAGTAGAAGATGCTTTGAAGTAGCTTAAAGCAGATGTTTGCAGTTTTAAATTTACAATTCATGTTGCACTGCATGGACGAGATACGAGTCGGGTGTTTTAAAATTTAAATTCAGATAAGATAAACAAGACTTACGGACATTTTCCTTTGGCCATGGTATATAAAAATTTAGTGTTGTTACACTTTACTAAATATAAACTAAAGATTAAACGGGTAACACACACGTATTTATAAGGTGTGGGCACCGCCAAATATAACAGTCCCAATCACCCTAAAGAGTCCCCGATGTTCTTGAAACTAGTCGGTGCCGACACCGGACAAATACGTGAGTGTTAGCAATTTTTATTTTACGTTATAATAATGTCTCACGATAGTTTAAAATAGCTTAATTTACTATACGTAGTAAGTACAGTGAATAAATCGATCAAAACTGTTGTAGAGTTAATAGTGCTTAGCTGTTACGAATTTGCAATAAGCAAAAAAGACAACAACTAGAGAAGATTGGCGGTGGCTTGCGAGGCAGATCTTTGGTGCGTGTCTACCAGTCTGGAAAGACTGCAGCGACGAATAACTTATTGCAATTAATGACTTTCGTGTATTTCTATTCCAAGCTCTTAATATAACGAAGTTCACAGAGCTCAACTTCCGTCGTCTGAAGTTGGCTCGGCTGTAGTTAAACAGAACTTGGTGAACGGTACACTGTAGTATTCTATTATTAAGCCCAAACTGAATATAATAAAATGAAATGAGACAAACTTCGGCATATGGAACATATATTTATTGTATAAAGGGCTTATGGTCAAACTGTTAGTAGTAAAGTTAACAACATTCATTGTGTTATGAAGTTACGAATTTATTTAAAAAATAATTACCAATGAATTATGATCGAGTTTCGACTACCGAGCTGCCACTAGTAAATAAACAATATTTAAAAACGTAAGTTTGTATATTGTAAGGGTTAAGGAATAAGTTATCGATTCTCACGGGAGTTCAGACGCAGAGCAAGATAGTGAAAGGACGACCGCCGACTACAAACATCTGTACGTAACCCGACCCTTTCGCGAACCTCATTTATAATGCACAGACCAATATTTGTTTGGCACTTCCTATTGAGCTTAGGGAAATCACAAATTAGTCGAGTTTTTTTTTTAAAAGAAGTGAAAATTATACTTAATTTGTCCGTCG
The DNA here is from genome assembly GCA_027563995.1 of Papilio gigon. NCBI lineage: Eukaryota > Metazoa > Arthropoda > Insecta > Lepidoptera > Papilionidae > Papilio > Papilio gigon. The sequence goes on along the minus strand of JAODUI010000030.1, from coordinate 4,637,971 downwards.
TATTTCAGTATCTTCGCGTTTTTTTGGTTTATTATAATCTACAGATTCAGAAAATGTTGATTTTACAAATAGTTTTTATGTAAACGTGTAATTATAAAAAAAAATATAGAGTTCTGATTCATTTAATTATTAGACATGTTATGAGTTTTATTTACGTGAACGCACAATCTCAGCTTATTTTTAATTACTCTGAGCTAGGCTTCCCACTGCAAAGTACTCCATACCAAATGATAAAACGTACGCAAAGCGTACAAAAAGTTCGGCGTAAGTGATTGATGATTGAGTGTGTATAATTTTTTTTAATTATGAAAACAGTAAAACATCTTTTATATACAGTCAACATCGTTAAATTGTTTGTAGACGGGCACTTCAAGTGTGAAGTAGAATTAGGTCACGACTCACGATTTTTGCCATTTGTTGGTGCAGACGGTTACTAAGCTCACGCTTGTTATTCTTGCTGCCACTTGTTGTAATGGTGTATTTTTTGTTGCTTTTTTGGTTATCCATTTACAACCACAATTGTTGACTGCTACCATATTATTAAAAGTAAGATACTTTTGGAGTCTACTATGACCTCTGTTTGAAGACATCGCATTTATATTATGAATGATTGTGTGCATTTAAATTAAAATCTTATTTAAATAAATAATAATGAGTCAAGTGTAATCCTTTTTTTTTAATCCATATAGTATATCCTACACTTATTATACAAAATAACAGTAGTTCATAATAAGTCCGGAGTTTTGCGACTTGAAATATTTTTCTACTACTTGTTTGATAGCATTTTTGGCTTTCCAACTTTAAATTGAAATCCGTTCGTTATAATAGTTTTGAACTTGTTTCAAAGCGAGCATTTGGAATTGAAAAATTCAAAACTGAAATTTGAACGCAAAGGGGATAAGCAAGGGATTGAAAAACCAAAAACCTTTTTAATCTACAGTAAAAATAACCAAAAACCTGTGATGAGCATACCATGGTATATATTCTGTGGTGCATTCTGTCATAGATTATAGAAAAATGAACTTGCTCGTTGTTTATGTTTTGTGTTTACAAGCAGGTTTTGAATTTTACCGTATTGTTAAAGTTTTGGTTTAAAGCCATTTAGCTATTATTAATAGTTACTATTCGTTTAATACGTTTAGTTTTATAAACACAAATTACATATAAAAAATGGGTAAGTACATGACTTAATCTTTTAAAGTGACGAAATCTTAAACAAAATTAAAGAAAGTTTTCTTTTTAGAGACTGAAGACCTTACATTAGAGGAAAAGTGCGAAAATCTTATGAACGTGGTCGTAGAATCTCGTAAACGATTTGGTAAGATGTGTGTGGAATACGAACAAAAAAGTTCTGTTATGGAAAACAAAATATTGAATCTGCAACTGGAATGTTTATCAAAGGCAAGATTTAAGTCTAAACATGCTATCCCTAAAATAGATGTGGACAGTAGGAAGAAAGAAGCGGATGATTTCATCAGCGACATTCAAGAAAGACAGCAGAGAATTGAAAAATTGAACAAAAGTTTGAGAAATACAGAGCAAATTGTTCTACAACTGAAGGAAGATAAAATTGGTAGGAAACTAAGGCAACCACTAACTGCAGAAGCTAGGATAATCACTACGAAAAACCATAAATCAAAATAAAACTTTAAATTTGCATGTAAATAAAGTTTAGTTGGTATACAAATTGTACATAACCCAATTTAAAGTTTGCATTGACAGTAATCAAAGTACTAATTTACTTTTAACAAGTACAACACTGTCAGGGATGGTGTCTTGTTGGTATGTACTTTTCTATATTATATTAAGGTGTAAACAAAACATTCAAAAATCACACTAGTTTTAGAAACATTACGAGTTGGTGGTACATCTTTTTGAGATAACAGCTTGGTTCACATTGTTCTCTAGGATGAATGTATAATTTCAATATAACTGTGTTCCAATGTATATGTAGTGGTTGAGCCGTCAATGAACTCGCTGGTCAGTTTAAGATATTGTAATTGTATATTTATTCATAACTGGACTTTTATAGTTTAATGCTAAGGGATACACATGTTGAAATAAATCTTGTTTAAAATTAGATTTGTAAATGATAAAATGATAAATCTAACATGTACGCTGTAGTGACTTATATTCCTCTATGTGCTAAAATTGAAAATAAAAATGTCATAGACACATATTTACTGAAGTTTATTTAATACATGTATAGATTAATCATCTATATTTTACTTTTTTATGGAACGGAATAAAAATACAGATTTTAACAATTGTGTTTTTTTTTAGTATTAATTATGATAAAAAAGGTAAAAGGAGCTATAGAACCTTATGGGTTTCTTTGTTTTAAATGTTGATGGGGTATGTAAACTTTTTAAACGTTTAACAGTGATAGCATAGCAACCATTGTACGGCATAGGCTCAACGAATAATCTGACTTGAGTTTCAAAGCCTTGAAAATTCTAAAAAAACACAATTTTTGTCTCTTTCCTTCTCTTTAGAAAAATATTTTGTCAGCTATCTACATTATACCTCATCATTGAAATTGTGATTGTCTAAAATATTACATTATTTTTTATGACTATATTCTTTGTATAAAAAAAATCAAGCGTAATTTTTATTGTATCTAAATTTTTTTTTTGTTTATTTATGGCACAAGTTAAACATTAATTTGGCAATGTAACTCGTCATTTAATGTAAATATTAGCAATTAATATGGTACAAGCAATTCGTGTATTCAAAGGACAATAAACGGCGCGGAATATGCGTCTATTTTCGTGCAAACATTTTTATTAAGCTCTGTAAGCTTCCCAAGGCTACAGTGCTGCCCTCAGAGATTATCTTAGTATTACATCATACTTAATTATGCTGTTTGCTATGCACGTTTATTTAAATTTGCTTCGTTGGTGTTGCGTAGTAATTATATTTTTAAATTATATTTTTATCTGTGAAAACGTTACGTCATCATTGCCATTATGGTTGACCGTAGACCAAAGACAGAATAGTTTAAAATTGACTTTTTGTTTTTTTTTAAATAAAAAAATGTTCTATAATGAACGCACTTTAGTACAAGTTTTTACTAGTGCTTGTATTGAAATCAGTCGGCTTTGTGGTCGTTGGTGTTATACAAATTTTTGGTTCAAATATACGAGGCACGAAACGTTATCTATCCCAATTACATAAATAGCGTGTCTTTGTTGCTTTAAGTAAAACGGTCGCCGCAAATCTCTGATATATCGGGCGCTTGCTAAATTTGTCCCCTGGGGCGAATGAAGACGCTTATCTCTTAAGATTCAAATACGATTGCACTTTGCATACAGTTTTAGAGGTTAGTTTGATTTATAACTGGTATTTTCGAAAGCAATACTGAAATAAAGAGTCATTTAAAATATATATTTTTTAATGACTCAAATACCAAGATTTTACAAGTAAACTTAACACTATAATAGGTGTTTTTATTTTATTTTTTAACACGTGTTGTCTGTTATATGCTAGTAGATTATCTGTGGTTATGAATTATTTAAGGTTACATTTAGAAAATTATTACCTAATTCTATTTACTGTTTAATAAAATATGCATTAGTGGTTTAACTTGGCAACTCCCGTAACTAACTCAATGCACGGGCTTCGAAGCGGCGAGTTAGTTACTAACCTCTAAAGTTTGTGTGAGTTCTAGATTACTTAGTAGCGTTTTCTATTAAGTATCCCCCCAATGATGGCTACTAGAAGATCGTGGCAGTCGATGGGGGAGGCCTACGTCCAGCAGTGGACTACACTAGGCTGATAATGATGATGATGAAACCACAACTCGTGTTTATCTTAAAGTTCCTTTTCCTCTTTCAATTAAATAAGAATATGAATGTCAAAACTCCAAAGTTATAGAACACCTTCACCAGTATCAGTCTCTATGAATGGTCACACATTTATCGTAGATATTAATCTAAACTATGAAACTTCGACCAACTTTCTTAAAATCCAATGAAATGACGTTTCCTTAGAATGTTAATTATATATTGATAACTTATACTAAATACAAGCTCACGAAAGATTGCCGAAAAAAATCCATTGGATCCCTCATCATATTTTAGTGATGGAGGACTTTTGCACGGGTGAAGTTCAATAGCAAATGACATTTCGACTTTCGATTAGACGTCAAACTTGTATGAAACATTCCAGTTATACTCTACTCTACTCTACTGTTTATGTCTTTTGATTGATCAGGTAATTTGGCATAAAAGATAACGAATCGTGGCTTTCGAGATAGAGTAAAAAACGATTATTATCTCTGCCTTATATTTCAAAAATAACGATAGAGTCGACACTAATTTTTATACGAGTGTTTCAACAGTGGAATCCCACACTTATACCATACGAAGTCCAGTCAGAGCTTCGCAATACGTCACGGAATGACTGATAAACGGACTTACTACTACCCTGTCACATTCAGCTTGATGGATGGATGTAGTTCAACGCAGTTTGTACGATGTCCTGGCTATAGGGATTTTATTTTAGCAACAAAATAATAAAAACAAACGTTCATTAATTATTTTTAACTTATAATTAGATAGTAGAAGGCAAATATAAATAACTAAGGCTCATAGAAATTAATAGATAAATTCTTAAAATTTGTTGTCACTCTCATTTCTGATGTACCGAAATTTGATGGGTATTGCAAAAACAGTAAGGGATACGATTGTCTTTGGACTCTGTTTATAAAAAGTGGATGCTTTATGAATGTGACGGTCTTAGATTCCTGATAAGTATAGTGACCATAGATTATATTGTGTTATTCATATTAATTATTGTCCAATATACAAAGTACAGTATAGTTTAAAATCTAATCTATCGTGTTAGTACAAACGGTAGATTACAAACTATTTGATTTTATATTATCAAATATTTTTATAGATATATATCTTTTATAGAAGTTAATTATAATTGTAACCGTTCTTTAGTACTGTTTTGATAAAAGAATGTATAAAATGTAACATTTTAAAGACAATTGTAACAGGGACAACGGCAACATATAAAGTCGCCAACGTCTAAATGTTCCGCGTCCAGTAAAGCAAAATTGCGGCCAATAAAATTGTAACTTTTATTGCTTTTAGGGATTACTCACAATTCCCTTCACATTGTTCTACGTTGTCACAACGGTCAAGGAATATATCATATAAATTAAACATATCAATACACTTCTTTATCATCATGCTCATCATCATATCAGCCACATGTCGCCCACTAGGCGTAGGCGTCCCCCAAAGATCGCCACGACGATCAGTCCTCGGCCGCCCTCGTCCAGGATACTCCCGCAAACTTAACCAGACCATCGGTCCATCTTGCGGGTGGCGTACCCTCGCTGCGTCGACCTGTCCCTATACAGGTTACAGCTATATGCTATAATAATTTTATAAGAAGGAATAATACCAATTTTGGCCTGTAACGACAAACTCAAAAAGTCTTAATTTCAAAAAGTATTTTGACATTATAAAGCTACATCGTCATAGTAATGAAGTCTAGGCTAGATTTCTTTATGTTTTTTGGAGATGTCGAGGGAGTTTTAGTGGGTTAAATAATACATAAGCCGGTATTTCCCCCAGAAGGCAGGGGTTCGAAGATTTCTCCTCTAAAGTTTTAAATTTCGTTTGTCTTTAAACGTAAGCCAGTTAAATTAAAAAAAAAAAATGTGTTTAAAAAGTAAGAAATTCAAGTCGATGTTTCGACAGTGGGAACGTAACTGTGTTACTCAATATTATCCAAAATTATTCATGCCCGCGTTAATCTTTGTATAATTAGACATCCGTCTCGTGCCGAATTATTTGGGTTTAAACATTATTACAAACAGGATTAAGTGAATACTTGATGCAGCGAAAGACAAAACGTGTTTAGTTAATATAATGGATGTTTTCATCTAACAGCAGCGTCGATGTTCTTTTCGTTATATTTATTTTTAATTTTGACGTAATAATAAATTAAATTTCTTCTTGCGAAAAACATCACTTGTTAATCAAAAATGTTTTATTTATTATTCTTTTAGAAACAGAAAACAAAACAACGAAATGACGAAGAGTACTTCTCGTGCATAATCCAATTTAAAAGTTTCTTCGTGTGTATCGTATTGTAAGTCATTACACGTCCAAATTATAAATATAGGTCAAGTTTGTAGCGAATAACAATGCAGATAGCTGGCGGAAAAGTTTTTAATTTGTAACTTGTCCTTTTCCTACAAAAGATCAATACATAAATACATACTTTTTAATTTAGACATGAAACAGAACTGCGAGACTAAACATTACTCCAAATTTCATTCAGATTTGTTCAGTCATTCAGAAGATACGCGGTCACATCCATCCAAAGATTTTTTTTCATCATCATTTATGGTTTTGTACAATGGAGTAAGTTGTCTTTTGTTTTCTTTTTTGTGGAAATCATTTGCCATAAGAATAATTCAATCTTTTGTTACGTGTGTGCAGGAATTCCCGAGAGGTTGTTCGGGGTTGTACAATTTTACGTGGCACAGCCGCAAGGAGGTTGCACGTTTTATGTGAGACATAAATCCTACGAGTGTTCGCTGTAGTTATGTCGATCACTCGCAACGTCTTCACATATCCGGCCAACACTGTTCTCGGCACATTTTTTTTTTAGTTCACAAATGTTAGAGAACTGTTAATTGTTGTAACTTTTTCCTTTACCTGTCACTAAAGAGACTGAAAGTCGAATCTACTTGATTTACAAATTACGCACATCTTTATATAGGAATAAGTATGAAAATGTTTGTATTGCATTCCTTGTTATATTAAAGGGAGGTATTTTGGTTAGATCTGGTACTCACGACTTATCTGTTTGTTTATTAGTGGCGAGTAATATCCTAGGTGAAGGACATGCAACGTTGGCGACCTCTTGTGTCGGTCGCCAAGATCCACTTTGGGTCGCTGCACCAGCCAACTAATATCCCTAATAGGTTTTGCATCTTTAAAGATTGGTTTATTAAAAATCGAAAGAATGTACTTTCACAGACACTATGACATAGTTCTTAGAATCTAAATTGTTAATGTGCTGCGCTTGAGAATTCTTTCTATTTAAAATAAACGATGCCATATTGGAAATTTATGAGCAAAAGTTTGAAGTAACTGCAAGTTTCGCTCTATAGTATAATTTTAAGTTCTCTGCGTTGAACTGCAAGTGCAACATCATGCAATATCTGTCACTTAACTTTATTTAAATACATTTTAAATAATACGAACTATTTCTAATGACTTTGAATACTATGACATTGCAATTAGATTGTGTTTCTCTTTTTATATGGGTACTCAAAATGTCATGAATATTTTTGGATACACATTTTAAGCAATTTAACCCTTCATACCAATTCGTCGAAAAAAATCCTTTTTTTTACGACCTACAGGTAAAAAACGATTATAATTTAAACAATAGAAATGCGCCTAAGCTCACAATTTACCTATCTCTGATATGTATTTGAAATTATAACGATTTTTTTTATACCTGAAGACGACAAATGAACGGTGAAATCAGAGGTGATTGTCGACGCCCATGGACATCTGCAATACTAGAAGAAATACAGATGCGTTGGCCTTTTATATTATTAATTTAGAACATTTCGTCAAAACAGTTTTTAACAAAAAAATAACCACAATATGCCAAACCAGCCAGTTACGTAAATAGAATAGAAAAAAAAAATGATAATGTATAATTTATATAGTAGTCTAGTATATTCAATGGTTATCTATAAAGGGGAGAAGCTGCAAATTTAGCTAAAAATTAGACGGATAATCTTTTTCGAAAACTCAAGAACATGTTAGTTTTGGTTACGTACTATGGTGGAAAAGTTTTTTTGGAGAAGAGGACGTTTTGATTTAAAAAAAAAAACACTTGTTCTGAGAAGTCAAACTTCTATGGATATAAATCTATACAATATATTTTTTATAACATCATATATCAAACCGTATGCACCATAGGATAATATGATTTTTCTAGTAAAATTGAATAGTAGGGTCTCATGGAATTATTCATGAAATCGTCTCGTCCAATTCAATATAACACTTGGATTTCATTTTTTTCACCGAATGTGAAATCTTTGGGACTTATAAATTATTTATGTTCGTATGATTTTTTTTTTTCAAATCTGCTGGATGGTCTTATATCGTGACCCGACAGTGAACAGAATCGATTTAATATCATTTAAATAAAATGGAGTAAATCGATATTTGAAAATATCGATTTTTATATTTTTTTAGCAATATTAAATTTATTTTTTCTAACTTATTTCTATTTATCTTGAAATGAAAGTAATATAAAAAGTTGTTGAATATTACACGCGTACTTAAATAAATTATAGCAATATTTGCATGAAAAACGTTCAATCTAATATAGGTGCTCACGTGTGGGTATATGGGTCAAGTGCGTTTAGTACAGCCTTCAACGGAGATGGAAATACGCGTTTAATAGGGGAGATTTAATAAATAACTCTTACTGCGTATTATTATAAAAATATAGACGTGTAAATAGATATAGAAAATAGAATATGTACTATGTAATTTAAAAACATTTTTTTTTATCTCAATTGAATAATGAATTTTATTATAAAAATCGTAACATTCCTGATGCAGCGTACATATTAAAAAAAACAAAACTGAAGTTTATGGTTTATAATTGTTTAAAAAAAAATATGTAAACATAAAATGATTTAAGAAAATTCTATAGAATTTCAGAGATTCATAACTCCAGTATCTAAATATGGAAAAACATCGTAACTCCGTAATCCGGAGGCAGTAGACGTTGTTGTATGAATTATTAACAGTTCCCGGAAAGGGTAGAATAAGTTACTGCAAGGTAGCGCACGAATTGGAGCGATGCAAGGATAAAAAAAAATCGACCGTCAGTCCTTTTTTCTGATTTCAATGAACGCAACTTGACGAAGAATATTTTTAGTTTCTGGTAACACTAAATGACTATTGAATTTTCAACTTACTATCGGCTTTATAATACATAAGAAAGAGGGTTTTTAGTTTAAACAATTAGAAAATAGTATTTTAATTACATTTAAAGAAACATTTATTTTTATAATTAAATATCATTCCAATTTTTTTTAAGTCCCTTAATAATCACATCAATGTGTCAGAGATTTTTTGAGATTCGAAGGCCTAATATCGATAATATTTTAAAAGAGAGAAACACTCTTTACTTCAAAGTGTGCTGCGAGCGAATATTAGCGTCAGTATCGTAAGGCTTCAACTTTCAAACATATTCCGAAGTAATAAAGGCGGAGCTCAATAAGTATTAGAGTTCGGCGTTTGGATTGAGATAACATTCAAAGAAGTGGAAACTCGACTTTCTCGATAGCGATAACATCGATGTTTAAAGTTCCCACTGATGTAACTTCTCTCAGCATCCCATGATACCTAGCAAAACTTTAACCTATCAATACATTATGATCCATTTTACATATACTAGTTTCTTTTATATTGTCTGTTTTATAAACGTTTACTCTCTTATTTTATGCCATAAAATTGTCTAAATATTAATGTAATAGAGAAAAATGTATGGTCGTAAATGTAATGAAATTGTTTCCGCACGTCAGTGCTGTAGTGACAAGTGAAAATATAGTTATTGCAAGAGGGTGTACATATTGGAGTTACCCTTGAGGACTATATCAACCGGACCCCTCGTTCCGGCAGCCAATTCAACCCTTTTCCTTACTCTCAGAGATAAGTATATTAGTTGAAAGTTTGCGAAAAATTAATATTTATTTTGCATACTGGACTATTAAAAATAATTCTGATTTTTCGAGTGCATTTCGAAGTTCGTTCTACTTCTATTCAAGGTTGTGTATCTCCTTATACCTTTGTAGATAAAGGCTGGTGATGATGATGATGAAAAGAACATGTATTTTAAAGTACATTTTCAGCATTTATTCAATGAATTAAGAATATTTCAATAACGATATTTATTACATGAATGATTTAAATTCATGATGTTTTTGTACAAATTTATTAACAAAGTAATATGTTTTGTAATTAAATAACCGGGCCGCGTGTTTGCAAGCCTCTCGTTTAACTAACTTGATATTGCAGCGGCGTAGTTTCACAACTCTACTCTAAAACGGTTTGATAAACAAATAACATGAAAATGTTTTTGAAGTTTTTCGATTATCAATTGTTTTATCTTTGTAAAGATTACGCCTGTCATCACAGTAGTAATTTCTTACTTAACACTTGTAATGGTATACATTGAAACCATTTTTGTAATTTTCGTTGGAAAATTTATTATAAAAAAAAACTTCACTTTTTATAAATATATGTATCAATAACAGATACATAATATAAAATATGTGTCATGAGTTGTTTGTAAAAAAGGTCTTCCGTTTGAATTAAAAATATACATAGTTCGCTAACTTTAATTTCGTTAAAAGCCACTTTGATTTTGCATTCCGTAGATGGAAATTTTCAAATAGGTTCTTGTCAGTTATTCTGACGACACACATTCGCGGCCCAATGACATAAAAAAGAATTACACTCACTTTTTTACGATCATGACACCCTATTACATTACAGAGAATGGTTTTTTGGATCTCGTTTGCAGTTTTGTGTTCGAAATTTGAAATTTTCAATATTTATTTTTTATAATTACAAAAAGATTAAGTTTACACACAATTAAGTTTTCGAAATCTAGGTGTCATGTGTTCAGTGTAAAATTTAAAAAAATTAGGAGAAAAATGATTTTTCTGCAAATATGTATGATATAAATAATGTCCGAAAATGTTTCATGAATGCTCACATGAGCATTTCCTGTAAAGCCTTCATGTTCGCCCGTGGGATAAATAATCTTGAATGCAATATTACAATTGACTTATACAAGCGACAGTTTTACTAATAAATTTTTATTTAATAGAACTATTGAAAATTCAGTCTAACAATGTATTCCATTTTCATTTCTAGCAGTATCTAGCGGGATGAAAATGAATTCTATCAAACACAATTTTAAAAGCTGACAATTCTGTGATGTCTACATTTTAAGGCGGCAGGGTTAACTTTTTATCTTCAACATTTTTGTTTAGAACCGTTAACATGTAACAAGGAGTTCAAAAGTATAAAGGATTTATTAATAGAAACGTTATACGTGCAAATAAATATTGGAAAATATCATCAGCATCAACCGGCCCTTTTCCCTACAGAGGGTCAGCACAGTATGGATTCTTCCACGCATCTCTGTCAACCGTCATATCTGAATTCATAAATTTCCTATGCATATCCTCTTTCACGCAATCCATCCACGCCTTCATCGGTCTTCCTCTACCTTAATAGCCATTCACATTCAATCTCATCACCTTATTGTTCACATGCTCATCATCTCTTCGCGAAATATATAGAATATAATAATACCACTTGTAAAATGTTAAGTTTTAAATAACATTAAATTTAGTAACGATTAGACAAATGGTTAACAAAATAAAAAAGCAATAAACGGATTGAAAAAAAATCGTTGCATGTGAAAGCTATTATTTTCAAGCACTATCTTGATTGAATCCAAACCGATTTAATTTTATTATCAAAGCTCTGCAGCAAAGTGAAATATAATGTTTCGACTAATATTTGAAATTTGCTTTTGGCGTTTTGTAGATTAAATTGGCATGTATGAATATATGTAATTTTTATAAATTCTTACGCGGTTCTAGTACTTAGAGTAATTACATTAAAAAAAAACAGTCACTTAGTTAAGTAATATAGTTTTCTTATGCTTAATCCACACTTAGTGTCTCACTTAAACGCTTAAGCGAAGGTAAATTTCGAAACTTCTAGATACGATCTTGGTACGTGATACGATTTAAGTCTGTGTATTTAAGACAAAAGACATAATATGAAGTACCAAGAAAAATGTACAAAAGACAAGATATTAATCACATTTATTTCTACCTAAAATCATGAATTTTACGATGCGCATATTGAATTAAGCAATTTCCTCAGCGGCTCGTCCGACATGAATTATTTAAATGTAACGATTATTGCCGACGTAAGTGCTCAAATAATTACAGGATTAACAATTGTTGCTTGGCTACAAAGCAATCACGTTTGGTCGTATCTACATACATGCAAGCTCTTACAACTGTACTGGCAAACAACTGAATTCGTTTCATATTTACAAGCAAAAATTATAAAGTAAACTGAAACCTTAAAAGCTTTAATGTCATTTACAAAGGTAGTGGGTAGGGAATATATGTCCTTGACTATAAATATATCGAGAGAATGAAATAGATATGAGATTTATAGAGAGATTTTTTGTTTTGTTTTAATTTTACTGATGAATCTTTTTTTAAGTTGTTTGTTGCAGAGGAACGGTCTATTAGTTCAGTTTTTTTATTGACACTCAGAATGACTCGCCTAAAGAATGGAAATGCTTGATAATTGGAAAAGTTAAAAGTGTTCTTTGTTTTGATTTGTTCCCGCCGGATCCGTGGAGCATTGAGTATGTCCGACTTTACATTTAAATGTTTTCTTTCCCATCGCAACGCGGCCCCTGATTGTATGGTCTAAATAAACAGAACTCACTCTGAATTTAGATGAATCCCACAACGCTTGGCCGTTTGCCTCCGCTGTTTGCAAAGACTGAGTACTAAAGATGG